>JANHFT010007168.1:408004-440494 GCA_032467955.1 Pseudoxenodon macrops | reverse complement strand
CTCTCTCTGTCTCTCTCTCTCTCTCTCTCTCTCTCTCTCTCTCTCTCTCTCTCTCTCTCTCTCTCTCTCTCTCTCTGTAGCAGGGATTATTCACTGAAGTACAATTGCCAGGAAAAGACAGAATTTTAAACTATGCTTTTCAATGTGTTAGGGGTAATGGATATAGATGGGAAATGCTGCCTCCCCTCTATTGTAGAAACAATGCTTTTATAGGATGTCTGCAACAAATCCATTCTTCATTCAGAAATGCTGCCGTTGCAGTTAGTATCATTCTCATTCCAACCATCCTTCGGGTCCACAGATAAGCATGTATTACCAATTCACAGAGGACAAGAGACTTCTGTTCTTTTTGCAGAGTAACTGCCATGGTCCACCAAGAGCTTTTGTTAGGTTAGCCTACAGAGAAGATGGTACACTCATCTCTGCAGAATTGGAAGCTGGAGCAATTCTATTCGCTGTCTACCTTTTATTTCACTACATTGGATCCAGAGATGCAGTTAAATAAATTACGTAAGTCCCAAGGAGGTTTGTTGACTTATTATACTGACATCCCATTTTTCCCTGAAGATCTCAGAACAGCTTCAATGAAGGTTTCCTTTTACTTTAGCCTACTGTCTTTACGTTTGGGCTGAACGAGTATGATTGTGCAGCTAATGTCATGCACAGAGCTTTAGGTCCAGATGGAGACTTGATCCATGATCTAGCCACTCCAAATCCAAAACTCTGTTGCATTCAGAGGTGGGATTCAGCAGGTTCTGACCAGTTCTGGAAAACCGATAGCAGAAATTTTCAGTTGTTCGGAGAACCAGTAAATACCACCTCTGACTGGCCCTGCCCCCATCTATTCTATGCCTCAGGGGTGGGTTGTGGATTGTTTTGCTGCCGGTTTGCTCAGGGTCTTGCCTTGCGCGCGTGCAGCAATAAAAAAATATCAAAAATCCAAGATGGCGGCGCCCACAGAGATGGAACCGCCTCCATGACATCATCACCAGGTTACTAACAGTTCTTATGAACCGGTTAGAATCAGTAGGAACCCACCTCTGCTCTGCCTCCTGAGTCCCAGCTGATTGGGAGGAAATGGAGATTTTACAGTATTCTTCCCCTGCCACACCCACCAAGCCACGCCCACAGAACCAGTAGTTAAAAAAATTGAAACCGACCATTGGTTGCATTACTGTTGTTGGCTTATTCCTTTTTCATATGGCCTCTAGATATAGTCAGTGGAACAGGCGGATTGTTTGCTTTCAGAGGAGGAAGGCCTCTTTATTCTCTGGCTGCGACTGCTCTGAACCCCCACATTCATGGTATACACAACAAAAACACACCGAATGGGCTTCCAGCTGGTTTAAAATAACTATGCAAAAATGCTCTTTTCCTCTGTATTTATTTTGGCTAGTTCAATGAAGTTTTAGCTCTTGAAATAAAACCAAACACCACTTCCGTTGAACCGAGAAACAAAATCATTTCTACAATCAATCTTTTCTAAACGATAATGTGGATGGACAATATATGCCCAGACATACTAATCATAAATATATCTGTGATATGAAAGAAGTTCCAGAATTGTGTATTGTATTCCCGCCAGCTGGCGGCTGCTGCCTCGGGGCTCTCCCCTCCTGATTTATTCAGCTTCAGATAACATAGCATTGTAAAAAAAAAAAAAAAAAAAGATTCCCCCTCAAACAGCAGACAGGCTCAGTAAAGAGGTGAGAAAAAGGTTAATAATAGATAAAACATTTTCTGTTCTTTGTTCTACAGTGGGAACAAATGCTGGTTTCTTTTGCATCTCCTTCTGAACTCAGTTCTCATTTTTAAAAAGGGGCTTAGAAAAGTGCCTGAAGGAGGCACCTACCTTGGGCCCTCATCAAAGGCCTTGTATAAATTCAGCAGTCACGGATAAGAGAGCCGATCCCCTTGTGAATTGCTAACAGTTGAAAGAACGTAGAAATAAATGGATACTTTTCAAAAAGGAGACATGTGCCGAGGGCCTTCACCCACAAGGATTATGCTGGTACTTTTTAACATGTTTACAAGTGTGACTTGTAGCTACAGATGATGGATAGGTAGGGAGAGGTCCTTGGTGCTCTCTGAGCTTGCTTATTTTCTTGCAGACATTTCATTATCCAAACTTGGTAACATCATCAACACTGATGATGTTACCTAGTTTGGATAATGAAATGTCTGCAAGAAAACAAGCAAGCTCAGAGAGCACCAAGGACCCCTCATTTCAACCCTGAGGTACAGATATTCTCCTTGATTGGATGAGCTAGCGTGATGAAATATCTAGCAAACTCTGAGAAAAGAAAGAACACAGTACAACACAGTACAAAGAATTGAACTCAGGGGACCAAAAAATGGGTTCATTTGGGGAGGGGGGGGCCAAGCCTGCAGGTATATGAAGCAGAATCAAGTTTTGTATCTTTGTATCAGGCTGCAGTTTAGTCTTTGTTTTTATTGCTAAGTCTCAGTTCTGGAACTGTGAATGAATGGAAGAAGTTGTCAACAGCAAAAAGCACATAGCTCTAATTCTTCTTCCCCTGGCTGCAGATGTCATATTTTATTGCAGAAATTACAGGCGAGTCCAAGCTGTGTAGGGGTTTTCTATTTCAACTCAGACAAGGTGACAATGTCTGACAACTTCTATGTAAGGGAACGTGAAGGAGCCATTGGACATAAAGATTAGCTAAGCGTTTTATTAAAGAACACTGAATATGGACAGTGTTTATAGGGATTATTGACCCCTCAATCATGCAGGCTATATACCTTGGCAAAATTTCAAGTCACTCTTTCAAAACGGAAATAGAACATTTCAACAAAACAAAATAGAAAAGTGTAACTGTGGATAAAATGTTGTTTTTTTCATTGCACCTTTTGTATTTTTTAAAAAAAAGAAGGAATGAATAGCTGGAGGGATGCAATACCGTCTTAAATTTCTTCTGTTATTTTTCCATATTCGGTTTTGGGAATAAAATGTTACCATGCAAAATTAATTAGTTCTCATCCTTTGGTAATTTGCCTTTGTTTTCTGCTAGGGCTGGCATTAAAATGAGCTGTTGCATTTGTGCAACTGCCACTTACACAAGAAATTTTAAATACAGTTTGTAAAATACTCACAAAACAAGGAGTATGGCTCTATGTTCCTAGAAATAACCCAGGAATTGAACAGATTTAATATATTCTGTACCAAAATTCAGACCTGTTCTAATAAATGACAATATAACGATCAACAGCTCATTGTAGGTTGAACAACAGAGAGAGATTTCACGATGCAAAGAGAAATGGGCAGCCATTTGGTTGAGACTTTACAGAAGCAATACCTTTCCAAGATACTATTAGCTGAAGGTGATTAAGGCACAAACCTCAGTTTGATGACACCTCAAGATATAGTAGGGGCATAAATATTAGATGATACAGTATGTCCCATCATCCTATGGAGATGTATTTCTAAGGTGACCTGTCACAGTTCTTGGAGTAATAAAAATCTCCATCTCCTCTTTCCACACAATAGAAAAACAACAAGTACTGAGATATCACTGTACGTTGTACTCTGGCACTGTGCAGAGACGCACAAGCATTCCAGAATAATACTTTCTCTTCCTAAGTTTCTATTCCCTGCAATGTTGGAAGGGTGTAGTCACATTTTTGCAACCATGAATTTTCATGAAAGGTCTAGTTATGGCTACGCATATAATTGCCCAATACGTGTATGTTGATGTGTGTGTGTGTGGGACAGTAATAAAAACCAGATCTAGAAGATCCCCCAAGCAGGAATTCACTCCTTATGTAAGTGGAGAAAATCAGGCCAGGCTGTTTTAAAGGGGATCCTGTAGTGACTAGAAAGATTCAGACTGTGTTTACAGTACTGATAAGGCTGCAGGCAATTCCCATCTAATATTACAATAATAAATAAAAGTTGCTAAGTAAGAGTTTAGTTGTAATCTGAAGCAAGAAATGTGGAGAAGCAAGAATAATGCCAACAAAAGTATAGACTGCCAATAACTCCCAATACTAACAATAAAACAAAATGCAGTTTTGTTCTGATTTTTGATAAATCAGCCAGGTACACAAAGTCAGATTTGATTTCTAAACAAATCAATGTGGTATTGATGGGCAAATCCAAAACTAGATTCAAGAAGTTTCCATATGTCTTGACAAATGAGCAGAGGGAGTTTGCTTATTTGCAATAGTTGAAGCTACTATCCCCAACATTTGTGAATGTTCAGATTAGCAAATTGTTCTAGGCTCTGAAAATAATTTTGTCTTTTACTGTTCAGGATTTCACAATGGAACGTGTATGTGACAAAAATTCTGGGGTGAACTTGTATCATTTTCTAAAGCTACTAAATTGCAGTAGTGTGGATGTTACTTGGGAAATGCAGAGATTGTTTTAAAAATCATATTTCTCATTGACTGGAAATTATTGTGAGGGACCCTGGTTGCACTTTTCTAGGCCAGTAAATGGGGAGGCTTCTTATACTACTAGCGCTAGATCATAGTGAGGTCCCCACATAAGAACAGGAAACCCCATTGGTGGAAGGAATTCTGTATTTTCTACAATAAACTGTTATTTTGCCAGTATACAAATAAACAACGGAGTTGTAAGAGAACAAAAAGAAGCAAATATATTACTATTCAGAGCAGTTACACATTTAAAAAACAACTTTCGAATTATAGGAATTGGCAGAAGTCCACATCCTTAGAATTTTAGCTTTCCCTTTAAGAAAAACAAAACTTGTCACTAGAGTTGGAGTTGTTGGGCAATTCTTCATAAAATGTCCAAAGCTTTTAGGGGAAGAAAAATGGTGGTATAGTTTGCAGTGTTTTTTGTTACTCACTAAAGAAAGGTAAAGATTTCCCATGTCTGGTTATGCCAACTCCAGGAGGAAGTGCTCACCTCCATTTTTTTAGCTGAGGGAGCATTGTCCAAAGACACTTCTTTGGTCATGTGCTCAGCATGACGGTATGACAAGGTGCACGGAATGCTGTTACTTTCCCACTAAAGTGGTGCGTATTTATCTACTTGCTTTTACATGCTTTCAAACTACTAGGTGGGCAGGAGCCGGGATGAATAATGGGAGCTCACCCCCTAACATGATACTTGGGTCTTGAACTGCCAACCTTCTGGTTGATAAGCCCAGCGTCTTAAACATTAGCCACCATGCCCCCCATTTTGTTACTCACTATGAATAGCAATATCATAAAACATGGGAATGTGAAAATGAATCATTGACACGGGGTTGCACACCAGGTACGACCTATGGATTGCTGTGAGTAGGTTCAATAAAATTATTTACTGCATTATATATGCCAAACAATTGTGTACGGGTCTTATGGCAAGGCAATGATAATATAATTGCTGTCTGAAAAATGCAACAATTTTCTTCAAGGTTTCATGATTACTTCACAAAAGCAATTGAAGGGTCTCATTTTCTTTGCTATCTTAAGAACAGACCCCTTAGATAGATATATCAGAGATGTTATGGCTTGAAATGCTACTTCTTCTGATGTGTGGTGGAAGAGAGATTAAAGACCAAGCTCTTTGTTCTAGCTCAGCCAGGTAATTGCCGTTCAATGATTGGATGGACCCCTAAAGAGGAAGAAGATTTTTAATGATTTTCAATAAGGCAGCTTTGCAGAATTGATATTTCATTCAGTTGCTGGTAAGAGAAATAAACCAGGCTACATACATAGCATATCAACAGCCAACAACAGAGATAGATTAAGGGAAATACATGCCTGTAATGGCATTCGTCTAGGATTTCTGGCACCACAGCAATCCCATCTGGATGCAATATTTACACACACTGTCAAGCTTGTGCCAAAATCAAGTGAACTCATAACTGACAGCCATTTCTATCAGTCAAGAGAGTAGAATTACGGAGTTGCCCTGGCTATCTGAAGTTCAGTAAAATAAAGCCTTCCTTAAATCAAGCTCAACTTCTGGCAGCTATGTAGGCATGACCCTTTGTTGCTTAACAAACAGATTAGAATGGTTTGCCATTGATTTGTTCCGAAATAGTTGTTTTGGACTTCTCATCTAATATAGAGCTCTGGGATTCCTTGTGAGCTTCCATCTAAGTATTCACCAGGGCTGGTTCTATTTATCATGGTAAGCTGGTAGCTGCCATCTCTGCAGAATACAAGTCCAAAAAAGTAGTTTCATGGCCAGATAGCCATAGTGTTGCTTATCTATCTGCTTCCATGCTTTAACTCTGCTTTACTAAAGACCAGAGTCTAGAAATGCAGGTATGCAACCAAATAAGAAAGTAACTGAATCCACATGAAGAAATCCTGATCTAGGAAAATCTTAATGTTAATTCAGTATGTGATTTCACTATTCCTTTAAAACATACTGGGTATCCCTACAAGGTAGGCTAGGAAACCAATATCATATAGATCAAGACTACTTTTATTATAACAGCTATAGTAACAGAATCTTGCAAATCTGAATGTGTTTCCCCTTTGCTCATTTCATCTGGATAAACTAGGGAGAAGCTTGTCAAAAACATTTTCTTATATTGCTTTTTAGCCCGGGCTCAAAAGACCCGATTGTGTGGCCGTTTCCTTGTTGACAGCCCTTCCTCCTATCTTTCAAGGCTATTCCCTATGCTTTCACATTGAGCCAAATGGAGAAAAAGGCTAAGTGGAATTAAAAAACTACATGAGCCATCATGTGATTACAAATACCATTTGTAAAGCTTGTCTCCATGCCATTAATTTATCTGTTTGCGTGTCTAGACATTGTTACAATGCACATGTATCTATCCCTGGGTGCAGCTGGCACAAGTGGTCATATCAGGACAAGGGATAAGTTGCATGGAAAGATTTGTGTCTCTTGATAAGTTTAGCTTTGCTCTTGAGATGCTGAGTAGGCATCTGTCTCCTTCTTTCCCCAGACTCAACCTATGCTGCTGATCAAATAAGCTTCCCATGGCTGTCAAGAACTACTGCATGTTATCTCAAAGTCCAAAAACAGACTGAAATACTAACTGCTAGGGGAGAAAAGAAGAAGCTTTCCGCTTCATGTCCTACTGCATAGGGTTGGTCATGGGGACAGGATGGGCGTTTGACATGATTCAACAGGTTTCTTCTGATGCTATTATTTGAGTCTAGTTTCTAAGACATATACAGTAATACTGAATCAAATAATAGGAGTTCTTTTTAGAAATGCTTGTACATTCAGCAAAGTTAATAGTTATAAGTAGATGCTTTGAATTGGAAAAAAAATGTTAGTAAAACATCAGATTGAGCATTGCAACATTTCAAGAATGGCATATTAAAACTGACACATGAAGCATGAATGAAAAACCAGTCCATTCAGCTTCTATGACATCTTTGCAAATAACTTTCTAACTGCTAGCATTTTTAAAAAAATGCATAAAGTTAATTTTTTTATATTAAATACTAGACCTGTAAAGCCTATAAAAGATATACAGAATGTTAAGTATTGGCAGGGATATATTTCCCTGGGATGTATTGGTCCCTGGGAGACATAGCATATTGGACTAGATGGGCTTTTGCATAATCCAGCAGGTCTCTTCTTATGCATTCTCTCAGGGACTATATTGATATATTCATTCATTCATTCATTCATTCATTCATACCTTGAAACAAATATCAAACCTTGCAAACTGCATGACTATATGTAGGCATCTTGGTACGGCAATAATCTTTTCTATAGGAGTTACAAACTAAATGCACTTGCTATTTCAACACATGCATCTAACATGACATGATCATGCACACAGCATTTCTTCCTACCCTTTGTGGGGGAAGTCAGAATGTACAGCACTCAATTTAAATTAAAAACAGATTTTTAAGGAGATGAATAATGACATCATATTCAAAGAAAAATTACACACACACACACACACACATATACATAGTTAGGGAAAAGGGAATCCTTATCTAACTGATAAAACACTGAAGACAGTAAGAATGATCCAAGAATCCAAAGAGTTTTTCAGCAAGTCAAAGAGATAGTTATTATTGACCGATGTAGTAGAGTTGCATAGAACTAGTTCTGGTTGTGAATATGGAAAAGAGTGTTTCCAAAAACATGGTACTTTCACATCAGTCCTGAATCCACAAGTAGGTTCAGACCCACTCAAATGTCTCAAGAAATTTCGTTCAAAAGTGTTCTTCTCATTGCTGGTGGTGCTGATGGAGACCTGGAGGCCCATCTGGAAGGTAAGCGTCTGTTTGCCGGGCGAGCTGGCCGCGAGAATGCCTTGCCATTTGACTGCTTGGCCGCCAGAGATACCTATAACACAAATGTGTCTGCTTGGGTTAAGATCTCCAAACAAAACCCTTCAAAAGCTCCAAGTAATCTGAAGAGAATGGCATGGTGAATGCGGTCGGCTTTACAACAGGTGGCCTCACGCTATTAAAAGATCTGGAGAATGTATCTATCATTTACATAGTAATGTATAGATGTAATGACCAAAGAACTCTTGCACATGTCAAAGAAGTATGTGACATGTAAGTAAGACACAAAATGCATAAGTGGCTTTAATTTAGAATGAATTTGTCCCACCAACTGCTAGAACTAGCGGAGCTACAAAGTAAATGGCCATTTGATGACTTTGTTATGCACGCAAGTCCTCTGTCAACATGTACTCAGAATTTTAAATGCATAAACAATTTATTGCACCCTACTAAAAAAAGATAAGGCACTGAAGGATTAAATGGCAACTTGTCTGCACATTACCCATTAGGATCTTTGAAGGCTTCCTGAAATTGCTTTTGCTGTATTTAAGTACTTTATGGATAAAAAGTCATGACAAAGTATGCATGGGTGCATTATACTTACAGCCATACAAATATAGAGACTGTGTTTCACAGTTAACTCAGTCACATCTCCCCTTAAACAGCTTCAATTCAAATTATGCAAAAAATTCTGTACCTGGCTTTACTTGGGTTAAACCTACATGTTATGTTGAAATGCACATAACACCAGATGTCTATGGAGATTCTCAGTCATCCAGGTCATGGTTGTCCCAAAGATGCTTTTTCAAAAGGCAATTGGGCTTTGTTTTTTCCTTGAAGTCGTTTTGCTTCTCATCCAAGAAGCTTCCTTCCTATAATACTAGCTCAATTTTAATTTAAAAGATTTGCCTCAGGTAAGGACGTTAAATATTATGTGTGTGCTCTTAATCTCTTCCTTTCTTCTTCCCAAGGAAAAATGCATGAGGTAGAATTTAGTGCAGATAAAGAGTTATAGACCTGAATAACAGTTCAACCTTGGTTCATCTTTAAAAAGGTAACAGGATCAGTCCTGGTTAATATTTGGATGGAAGAGAACCAAAAAAATTTCAGGAATGTAGGCTAAACTAGGAAATTGAAAACAACCTAGAAGTGGCAATGGCAAACCACTTCTTTGTGTTGTTGTGAAGATATCACCAGAACTCCACCTTAGTTTTTGTTTTACGGTATCACACTCACCTATTGCTTTTCTGTGTCTCTCAATGATGTCAATTCCAGAATGTTTCAAGGCCAAAAAGAACCATTAGAGACCATTAAACATGACACTTTATTTCAGCTTTTACTTTTTTTTTAAAGAGCAGCATTATTATGCTGCTCCTAAGCCACATTGGTTGATGGTGCCATCTCCTGCCAATGCAGAAATGTGGATATTTAAAATAATTTGGAAGGATGGGCAGCATTGGTGCCCTTTTAAGTTTTGGTGTTCTAGATCAGTACCTGGTTAACCTTAGTTTAAAGCTGGCCCTGCTAATATAGGTTTCTATATTGAATATATTACCAATCCAAGGAGATTGTATATATATTTTCTGAAAGCATATCCATGACAAGTTAGTCATGGAATCACTAAATAACTGTATGTATTTTGCAACTGTAATTTGCAAGCAGTTTAGAAATGTTTATGTTTCTCTCCATTTGTAATCATCATCACTGTTTCAACACAACTGAGCTGACAGCTGCCTATCTCAGAAGATCATACTCAGCTCTGGAGTTTCTCTTCTGGACAGTTTATATATCAGCAGTTTGACATAGTTAATCAAGCACCCACCCATATAATCAGGGCATCTTACATTTTTTCCACAAAACCCCATTTTCCTATAAGTACAAAGGATATCTTTTTCATTATATTATGTATGGTACCATAGTTATACCAAAATGATTATCTAAAAGTATTAGTGTCACTGACCCTTTTTTGTCCTGTTTCTGAGGAGAAAAACGGTTAAAACCATACAACATTGTTTTTTTTAAATTTGAGGATATTGATTAAAAAGGAAGAATGATGCCACAGCAATTTATACTGTAACAACATAAATAAGGTTAATTCTTGCTCTAATTAAGACTATGTCATTCTCTTAGAATAGGGGATACATTTTACAGTTAAGCTTAAAAAAAAACCTAATTACTTTTTTCCCAGTGAATTCTTACAAAATGGTAAAGCATCATAATTTTTCATAGCAGATGTAGCTTTTGCTTACATTCCAAACAGTTGTCTGTATTTATTAACTGAGGAGGATCTGAGGGGAATAATTAGAATAGCATGTTGCTTGCGCCCTGAAGAATTCTGACTTTGTTCTATGCATATTTTTGCTGCCTGCCTAGATCCTTGACCAGAAGTCCCAAAGATGCAGTCTGGAAGCTTTTATTTGACTCACTTGCATCCTTTCTGTGGACTTTGAATCTTATTTCCAAGGATGGATTCTATTTACTTTTCCTACAGTTTGGATCGCAACAGAAGTGCGCATTTTGTGCCCCCCCCATTGCATCCAGGTATTGCCTTGAAAATAACCCTCTGTGCATGCGCAGGAGGCTTTGCGCATGCGGAAAGGGTTATTTTCGAGGCAATTTCCACCTGAAGGACCGATTTTCGGCCGGAGGACTGGTTCGGGGGCGTGTCCAGCCAGCTGTCACTGCTGGTTCAACAAGTGGGGGGAAATTCCCGCTACCGGTTCTAGCGAACCGGTCCAAACCAGCAGGAACCCACCTCTGCCTATTTCCTATATCTAGGGGAGTTCGGGGGAGTTTTAAGAGGGAAATTTGGGTGCCATATGGTTGCAGTTGTTTAAGGGACCATTTTTTCCCTGAAAAAATCCTGAAACTTGCTCCGAATGTGAACCTGGATCCCACACACTTTTAGAGTAAGCAAAGCAGAGCAACTTAGTCCAACCTCCTGCTTAGGCAGGAAACCCTATATACCATTTCAGACAAATGGTTATCCAAATAAAAACTTCCAGTGTTGTAGCATTTACAACTTCTGGAGGTAAGTTGTTCCACTGATTAATTATTCTATTTTCTGTCAGGAAATTTCTGCTTAGTTCTAGGTTGCTTCTCTCCTTGATTAGTTTCCACCCATTGCTTCTTGTCTTGCCCTGAGAGAATAGCTTGATTCCCTCTTCTTTGTGGCAACCCCTGAGATGTTGGAACACTGCTATCACGTCACCCTAGTCCTTCTTTTCATTAAACTAGACATGCCCAGTTCCTGCAACCGTTCTTCATATGCTTTAGCCTCCAGTCCCCTAATCATCTTTGTTGCTCTTCTCTGCACTCTTTCTAGAGTCTCAATGTCCTTTTTACATCGTGGCGACCAAAACTGAATGCAGTATTCCAAGTGTGGCCTTACCAGGGCATTATAAAGTGGTATTAACACTTCATGTGATCTTGATTCTATCCCTCTGTTTATGCAGCCTATAACTGTGTTGGCTTTTTTGGCAGCTGCTGCACACTGCCGGCTCATGTTGCCCAATGGGAGTTGGCTTTCTCAGGGACTATCTATACAAAATGAGTCTGTCTGGTCTGTTAGTCATCAAGCAATGGCTCTGCTCAGGGAGCCACTCCAGCATGAAGTGAGGGGGCAGGAACCAGAAGACAGGCCTTTTTGGCTCTAGCTCCAACTCTATGAAATCAAGAGAGAGCTGGCCTCCTGCCCTTCTCACTTACAGGGGGGCTCTTAAAAACCTTCACTGTTAAGCAGCCCTTGGAGGCTTTGGAAACATAGTGGGAGAGCAGCATGCCTGTTTTATTAACATTTTCATTACTTTATTGAATTAATGTTTATACTATTAAGATTGCCAAGAGTGGGACAATACATATGTTAATGCTGTAGATAAATGAAATATTATATTACTAATTGGAATGCATTATCATTTCAGCCCAATCCTGTACGTTTATTCCCAAGAAAAGACAATGTATAGTTAATTGTACAACTATCTACAATATTCCTTATGCATTCATTCTAGAATAAAATAGGCCCTTGGACCTATTTTTGTTTAAAGACACATCTCTGCATCTTCATGTAGTTGGCCCAGATTGTGTGTTGTTCTGCTCTTTTCAACAACTCTGCTGTGGTTTTAAATAATTTAGGGATCAAAATTCTGTGCAGAGAAGAAATAATAAAGAAACCTCGACAACATTTTTACTATGGTTGTCTACGTAAAATGCATATGGAATATAAGTGTCTTGCATACGATATTTAACTTCTAAAAGCCAGCTACAGTGTTTGCTATATGACCTTGACTTGGCCACTGTGTCGTCCTACCACTTTCCTGTTTAGTCTTTGGCTTATTAAATCACTTTCTCAACCTTTCATTTCATTTCCGTCCACCGTTATTTTAATTTCAATACTTCTGAGCCCCAGCTGACTGTGGGCATTCAGCCTAGGGTTGGAGTTGGGAGTTTTATCTTTGCTTTCTATATTTTTGTCTTTGAAACTGTTCTGATTTGTGTTTTCTGTTTGTTTGATGTTGCACCTTGCCTAGAGTTCTTTAGAACTGAGAGGAGGGGTTACAAAGTAAAACAATAACTCTTGCTCACTCCCCTCCCATACAGTTTGATGGTTAATGGGAAAGAATATGTCTTTCCTTTTCTCACGCCTAAATTCAGGATGAGGAAATTGGCACTCTGCTCAGTGAACACCTCAGAATTCTCACTTGAATCATTTCTCAGGGACAGTCTCTCTCTAAAGATAGTAGTCATGCCTGAATCTCAGATTGACAGCTTTCTGAACAGGTGCAAAGCCATCATTCCCTGGATGCAGGGGTGGGCTTCAAAAACTTTAGCAAAGGGTTCTCTGCCTATTTGTTGGGTGGGCGTGGCCATGATGGGTGAGGCCTAGTCGGCCTCCTGCACCACGGCGAGGAGGGGTGTTTTTGCCCTCCCCGGGCTCCGGAGACTTTCCTCAAGCCTCCAGGAAGACAAAAATGTCCTCGTCTTTTCCGTGCATGCCCTGCACTTACCTGCATCCAAAACGGGCAGCATGGGGACTCCTGGGAGAAGAGGGGCCGGTGGACGGGGCCAGCCAGGAGTGGGATTTGGGGTTCTCCGAACTGCACAAAATTTTAGCTAAAGGTTCTCCCGAACCCCTGGGAACCCCCAACAGCCCACCCCTGCCTGAATATAAATTTGAGATAGGAGGTGGCAGCAGAAAACGAAACTTGGCAACCATAGGTTCTGCACCAATCTTCACGACTGGAATTCAGATTTAGGTCCTGAAGTCCAGTTTTAACAGCCTCTCAGAATTCTTGAAGAATAACATGTACAGTTTAAAAAAGTTAAAAATAGACCAATGTCATATTCAAAGCATACCTCAGGAAATTTCTGCTTCTCTTTTCCATGCTTGGTATATAGTCCAAGATGTCTCACTGAATTCTTCTGCTGCTCCTGCTTTCCTTGCTCTGTCTGGATTACTGGATAATGACCCATTTTTTTGCAGCTGACCTCAGTAAATTCAGCCTCAGACTGCACTTGTTTTTCATAGTTTTTCAGCAACTTCTCAACAACACCATAGTTGGACCTTGAATCAGCTGATCGTGGACGACCAGACAAATTACTTGGCCTCCAGTCATGTTCATGAAGCATGTGCTGGTAGCCACTTAAAACTCCATTTATTTGCTTTTGTTGTCGTTTTGTTTTGACATCTTTACCGGGCTTGTTTGCTTTTTCTTCCTTCTTTGAAGGCATCTTGGAATTCAAAACACAAGTCGACTCTTCATTTGGTGTCCCATTGTTCAGACTTTCCTGCAGTTCACAGTGGGCTTTAGGAACACCAGGCAGCTCTGTTTGGTTCTGCAGCAAACATGTTTTACCTTTACCTGTATGAAATACAGTCCGGTTGAACTCATCAATTTTAGCTTCCAGTGTTTCATTGCGTTGAGTTTTTCCAGTTTCATACCCAGAATCTTCCAGTGTATCACATGCCGCAATGTAAGGATTACTGGTGCAATGTACACTGTTTTGAAATTTGGGGTGCTGTTTTGGGGTCATCATATATACATCAGAAGAGCACTTCTGGAGAGCATGCCTGGAAGAGCCATTTTCAGGTCCATTTTCAATTTTGCTTGCCTCACAAGACCACACACTGTGAAGAATTGCTGCTGGAAGTTTGAGGTCATTATACTGATCTTGATTTTCTATAGGCCCACTAAGAGATTTACATTCATCTGACATTGTCACTGGAGCTGCTGGATACATTAATGGACTTCCATCTGGATGTTCTTGGGTTTTGCAGCTATTTCTTTGCTCAACATGCTTAGCTAAGGCTTCGGAAACGTCTGCAAGAGAGCTTGTCAAATGCCGAGAGGTGCTTCTGGGGGGAACAGGAGGCCCGTCTCGTCTTTGCCAAGGCAAAAAGCTGGTTTCCTCAACCCCAGAAAGAGCAGTTGATGGAGTTTCCTTCAAATGCCTGTTGGTGCTAATCAGATTCTTTCTGTTATTTTGCTTTTCCGTCTCAGAGGCAACTGGAGCCAGTTGTGGGCTCTTATAACATGCATGGCTTATCTCTTGGGTAATCGATGCATTCCCACTTTCAATGGATTCTCCAAGGAAAGGAAATATTTTTTTCCTGTATGGGCAAGAAAAATAGTTAAATAATGAATTATGTGAAATTAATAGAACACGTTAACATTGTAAAGCCATAATTTTCCTCCAACTGATATCAAAGAAGTACAATTAAAGATTTGACCTCTATTTCTAAAAGTACCTTCCAGGCCACTCAAAAGATTCAGGAAGACTTTTGGCAGTCTTTCAGTCACTTCTTGGGGAGGAACAGGATGGTCTTGGACGGGATAGTGGGGTTATGTTCACATCCCATGTTTATCTTTCATTTATCTAATTATGCTTCCTTACTTAATTAGCTCAGTGATTAGTACCCTGTTTTCCCCAAAAAAAGACCTCCCTGGATAAGAAGCCCAATCGTGCTTTTAAGCAAATGTCCTAAAATAAGCCCCCCCTGAAAATAAACCCTCCCTGAAAATATTTAAATGTATGCACAGCCAGTCCCCTCTGTTTCCTCTGGTTAGGATTAGGGAGACAGAGCTGGAAATCAAGACGGCAAGAGGAGCTCCATCTTGCTCCACACAGCCCAAAATAATAAGACCTCCCCGAAAATAAGGCCAAGCACTTATTTAAAAAAATATAAGACAGGGTCTTATTTTCGGGGAAACACGGTATGCACAGCTCTTTGAACCATAACTGGTCCTGCTGATTGGGTTTCTATCACACTAATCAATCTAGTTTATTATAGAAATATATTAGATGCTCATATGTGTCCTTCTACTTTCTGTCTATCGTGGGATGAATGCTTCTGCAAAAGTGCTGAGAGCTTTCAACTCAGGAAACTTAATTTCAGGCAGAAAGTGGGATACTTGGGATTCTTTATCTTCTTTCATTAGAAAAGCAAATAATTTTAAAAGCTGATAATTTTACCTTCTATGGTTGGCTTTCTTACGGATTTCTTCTTGGTAGGTACACAAGTCTTCACTTACTTTGGCAAGTTCTTTAAGGGCCTTGAGAAATAGAAATTGCAATATCTGAGTACAATTCAGTTCCTATAGAAACAGACTGTTTTCAATATTTACAGATCTTCACTTTTTGTCTGTGTGTTCATACGCATGATAACCCAATTCTGTCAGTTTCCTCCTTCTCTGTTCTTTTAATACCATTCAAACTTAGGGTATTTTCCCCCTAAGCAACTACTTTAAAGTGAGATTACTTACTTGAACCCAGGAACTAGGAAACAAAGGAAGGCAAGGATTTCTGTTTATAAGGGAATGGGTAGCCTGCAAGCTCTATTACTGCAAAAGAAAATACCAGTTTTGTTCTGGTTTTAGATAAACTGGCACAAAGCCAGGGGAAAAAAAAGGATTTAGTATGAGAATCAAGCGAATATCATCTGATCAGACATATACAGAGCCAATTTTGAGTTGTCACAGTGTCTTTGTGAGGAGATACCCTTTTTCCATTTCTCTGAGATTTCCCCCCCTCCTTTTAAGCATTAGCTGGCTTTGTACTGCATAATGATTGGCATAACTGATTACTGAAAGTCCAGATCAGGGTTTATAAACTAGATTTTTGTAGCATCACAGTGATGGAGTCTGGCTTATTTTAGCAATGATAAAAGACTGGGTGAGGAATTCCTTTACATTTTCAATTCCCAATTCATATTTCTTAACCAAATTTTTATATATATTTATAGTGAATGTGTTGACTTTCTTGCAATTCACAAATCATTAGAGTAATGGGACAAAAGATTATAAGATCAGAAAAATTAGAAACTAGGCATGTAATTAAAAAAAAAACCGCCTATGATTAGTGCCATGAAGATAACGTTTTTTCTCCCCAGAGGTCAAAGTAAAAGATGGAGGAGAAGCATTTGACAAGGTTGGTTCCTGCTTCACACAGACCTAACATACTGCCACCAACTGCTTAAGAAGTTCTATTAAAATAACAACAAACTAAAGGGAGTAGAAAAACATTGATTGGCAAGTTCCAGAAACCTCTGTAGTTAGTGAAGATATTTTTGGTACAGAAGACCTACATTCACATTCATGCAGCTATAGTTAGCATGTTCTCGTATTGATTTAGTTCCAGTTAGGACAGTCAGCTGACCCACTCTTGTTACTTTCTGGCTGGTTTAGAAAAGATGAGCTAACCACATTGAAGTGGTCAATAATAAATCTATTGCAATGTTACAGGTTGAAGCTTGGTTAACATGCAACCTCAGTGAGATCGCTCACAATATGAATTTACTCACAATATTGAGATCCTGAGTGTAATTCTTGGTTGTTTTCAAGTCTACAGAGTCTTCAGACTCCTTAGAATTTTGAAAAGTGAGATGATCTTTTGCAAAAGCATGGTTTCTCCTTTTGCTTTTCACACACTTGCTTTCCTTTTCGGCTTTGCTTTGCAAACTGTCTTTATCCAGTGAACAGCTGTACAATTCTGGTGGGTCACTCCATTCTAAGGTGGGGGAGCAAGCTTGTTGTTCTGCCTTGTTATGAATGGGCTTATTCTCAGAGATACACATATTATTTTCACGCCTTAATTTTACCTCCTGGTAAAGCTGGAAAAGAAACAAAACGTCTTTCATAGATATGTGATCATACATACAATATGATCATACATACATCTGATTAAAGAAAGTATGTCATCAGTTTTCTGGACCTGAAATTACTGATTGGCTTAACTATCTGGAAAATTTTCTTTTATTTAAGAAATAGCTATTACACGAAGAGCTGCAGCACATTTCCTTCTCATAGACTACAAAGAAAATCCCAAAACTCTTAAAATTTTGGTGGCGTTTCAAACCTATAGCATTGGAATGTATGTTTTCTGCCAACTGCAAAGAGTTCTGACCAAACTCCAACTATACCCCTAATACTGTATCAAATCAGCTCTCAAACTGAAGTGTTTCTCTCTTAAGGTGGAATAATTACAGTGGCTACAAATGAAAATAAATGTGCTGAAATGATACACAATCGTTTGGAGAAATAAATAGCATCCATTGCAAAAACTGTGGCAATTTATAAAATGCCACCATAGATAAACAAAATATCCAATGGATAAAAGCACCAGAAATATCTTTACGGTAAGATTTTTTGTGTGAATCTAGGACATTTTAAAGAAAAACAGTAAGGGAGATGACTAAGGACCAATAGACCTCTAAACGTCTAGGCAGCTAATTTAACATTTGGGCTGATAAATTTTTATCATTATTTCAATAGGATGTTTTATTATGAGCACAAGAAAAATATCCTTCCTCTGGGCCCGGACTGGAACAGAAAGCTGGGTAAAATTGGGTGCTGAGTGATATAAATATGATTTGTCTGTTTGGTTTTATATAACTGCCTATCTCACTTTTATGTAACTCTAGGCGGCTTTATATCTTGGCTATGACATGTTGGTTAGTATAATCACTCTGAATATCATTATGAATTATAGCAGAGTTGACTAGAATAAAAGTGTTGTGATCTTATGTCACTTACTTCTACAGGCTAGGCATTTTTTTTACATGTTAATAAACAAGATGGGTCATTGTTTATATTTGGATGTAACCAAATATAAATGTAACCAAGTGACATTGATATTGGACTCAAATTTAAATTATATCTATTAAAATCAATAGATCTGAAGTTAAATATCTTTTTTGGGGGGTCCCTACAAGTTGTTGACTCCTGATTCCTTCAAGACTCTTGGTGACTGCCTGCACTAGTTCCTGGAGTTTTCAGGTTTCAAAAGTGGTTTGCCCTTGCTGCCTTCCTAGGAACTAGAATTCATGATTTCCTGGTTTCTAGCCTTGTGTAGTAACCATTACATCAAACTGGCTCTCTATACATCGTTATCAAGCTCCATACATTTTAATGGGTTTATTCTTCTTATGAATAAACCCTAAGCTAAGTGAAGCACTGCTTCTGCTTAATACCTAAACCCAAGTATTAGCTTTGAAGTCTGCTTTGTGATTAAACAATGAAAATATGGGAAGAAAATAATTAAAATTTTATCAGTAAATGACATGCAAAATGCATGCCAAGAAACCATCAACAATTTTGTAATTTCCGATCATTATCTATGTACATAAATACAAAGTTACTTTAAATGCACCTAATGTGTTTATGTATTCCTCAGTTTTAAAGAATGTGGTTGACATGAAATACAGTATCATGTTTGGTTAAAATAATGTAGGGAATGTTAGGTATTAGTTTTACAGAGCAAGTCAAATGGATTTACATAGAAAAATAGCCAGGGAAAACTTTTAAATTGTAATGCCCAGTTAGTAATGGAACAAACAGCTTAGAATGATTACAAAAAAATTGTTCCATGGTGATTTTCACTACAGTATGTACAACCATTTGTCAGGAATGCTTCAAAGTAAGATAGAGTTAATATATGTCCTCAACTTCATTACCCTGTCTATAAGTCCTACATAAAGCAAACAGCAAAAAGCATGGCTAAGAATTTTGAAAACTGAAAGCTAGAAAATATTGGAAGCATAAGATTACAGTATCATCACCCACCTTTAGAAAATAGTGGGTTGATAAGTACTAACCAATGTATTGCAATCTAAAGTCTTGTACCTTTTTAAAATAAAACCACAGTATCACAGTATTAGTTTGGACATTGTAGCTGATGTTGAAAATAATCCACAATACCTCTTCTATTTTCTTCTGCATGACCTTCCACTGGCATTCCCATTCTTTCCTTTCACTGTCGAAACGTTCCAACAGTTCCATCTTCTCTTTACTCCAGTTCTTCTCAGTCATTTGCTCTAGTTGGGTCTGAAGATCCATAGTGTTGCTGGGTCAGTAGAGGAGAGGATGTGTCCTTCTCTCTTCTCTTCTGGGTTTTTCTTGGAAAGTGGGAATGATGATATTAGAGCAAGCTTTGTTTGTCTTGGGTTGCACGTGCTTCTTTTGGGTGAGAGGAGTAGAGGAAAACAGGAAAAGGAACAGTGAAAAACCAAAATACCCTTTGATAAAACAAGGACAAGAATTGTCTTAATTCACTACTACAGTATTTAATACCAATAAATCATATAAGCAAATTTGCAAACTATTCCATTTAAACCACTAGAAAACCTAAGCAAAGTGTTTCCAGTACTGCCTATAAGAGCAGCCTTTTTCAACAACGATACTTACAGAGAAACCAAAAGATACTATCGCATTAAAGGTTAGCTTACAGACTGTATTCTACAAATTCTCCATGCTTGTTTATATATTTACTTATAAAATGTAGAATGCTATCCCCCTGATGGCATTCTATATCTTGATGATTCTGGGCAGCTTTCAAAAGAAATGTTTAAAAATACAATAAAATATCAAAACAAAACAAAATCCCCAAAAATAAAAAAACCATAAATCAATATACTGTTGATGCTTGAATGAAAAAAACAACACAAGCAAACATTACAGAACAGACTCATATATTGCCCCAGCCCAGTACACAGGAAGAAAGAGATAGATCTTTATAGCTATATGAAACAGGGTTGGGACACAAGATGAAAAAGAAAAAAATTCCAAAGCATTATATTGGAATTACATCTATGAAAGAGCAGATGTTCCTTTCCATACTTGTTAACACATGCTATTTATTTTTTGTAATGCAGTGGCTCTATGTTCACAATAATTCTTCTAAAATGTTCAACAGGGCCTTTCTTTAATCATCATTTTGGAAAAACATGCAAAGTATGGAAAGCTGTTTTAATTATTGTCTGGTTTTTTTAGTTCTTTTAAAAGACTGTTTTATATTGTTTTTATGTAGTTTAATTTTATTTTAAATATATATTTTAATCATTGTGATCTACTCAGAATTATATATTTAAAACGAGTAGCTATACAAATTGAAAAAAGAACTACATTTAAAACTGAAATAATTGCTCAACTCAGTTAGAAAAGTAGTTGATTAGAAATGTAGTAAGAACATAGTAATGTGCAGAGAATACGATAATAAAAATTTTATTATGATTATGGAACAAATCATTTCTAGAGATATGATTAACTTTTTGATAGTAGTATACTGAAACAGATATAATCTCGGAATTAGTACACACATATCATTATTTTAAAAAATAACCCTTTGCTCATTGCCCAAAGTGATTAATATATTTTCAACATTCTAGACTTTTGTAATATTAGAATTGGATTTTTAGTCACCTACTTGCACCATCATTTTGAAAAGAAAGTATTTTTTAAAGCTGTGCCATATAAAGTATGTGACCAGCATTGAATTAATTACTCAGCTGTCATATTATTAAGCAGCTTCTTAAGAAGAGGCAGGCATACATAAAAATACAGGGTATATTCCTGCAAATAAGAAACACATGTTCACACTTCAGTGCCTTTTCAGTATCATGATGTCCAACCTTTCAAATTAATGTAAGGTCCCTAAAGGTGCCAGCAACCTCCATTTTCCCTCAAGGATTTGGCACTGACACTAAGGCCTTCATGACCTTGCAGGGCCTGGACTGGAATGCTTAAGACACTTGTCCACCACTATGTTC
This sequence comes from Pseudoxenodon macrops, assembly GCA_032467955.1. Taxonomy (NCBI): domain Eukaryota; kingdom Metazoa; phylum Chordata; class Lepidosauria; order Squamata; family Pseudoxenodontidae; genus Pseudoxenodon; species Pseudoxenodon macrops. The sequence goes on along the minus strand of JANHFT010007168.1, from coordinate 419,247 downwards.
CAGATTGTTGACAAGACAGCCTATAACATAAAAATAAACTGTTTGCTAATATGCTTTTACAAAGTTGCACAGTTAAGCTCTCTCCCCGCCTTCAAACATATATAGAAACATAAACAACGTGTTCTACAACTGTAGTAGGCCAGCTTCAGAGTTACACAGCCTCTCCTTCACAAGGTCCACTCACATGTATACATATTTACAGCACAAGAGAAAAATCACACTGGACATCTATATCTAAGCAGTTTTGAAGCAATTTAAGAAGTATCTTGCAAGATGAGACCAATCTCCTTTTCTTTGTAAATGTCTCATCAAGCTGCAGATACCAGCTGTTAAATGTAAATTGGCCAGTGAGCTGGTTGCTGACCCATGTTCTACCTTCAATGGCTCTCCTACAATGAAGAAACTTGCAAGATAGATAGTATATATTTAATTAGGATTTCATCCAAAATGATTGCGCTTTATAAAAAAACATCTTAATCTCTATAGATGATGGCTTGCCAAAGTCCTCTTCACACAGCAAGGAATGTGAATTCAATTCACAGGGGTTGAGTCAGGATCACACCCACTGTCCCTGTTTGGTTTACATACATTCTATAAAATATATAGGCAGAATTGACAAGTGTGCAACATGACACTATTTGTTCAAAAAATGTACTGCAGACATAGGGCCAGTGAACATATTTCTAATTGTCTATGTTGGCCTACTCATTCTGCATGGCACATCATGTGAACAGGAATGAAGGAAGGCCTAGAAAGATATTACAGAGAGTGAGGGCCCTTGTTTTCCCCAATCATGTTGATGGACTTAATGCTTCCTGGCAACCTTGGATAATCCCAGTTACAAAAATACTAGCAGGTGCCAACAAAATCATCAGTAATTTCCTTTCCATCTGAAGTGTTTTCTTATTTACTCCTTGAAAAATAAGAGGTAGTTGTCAGAAAGGAAGAAATCTGTGATAAAATTATATCATTGTATTTTCAACTTTTGGTAGTTTTTAAATAAGTTGGTTTCTTCCATTTATAGTTTCTCTTGACGTTCTCACTGAAATGCCTCAGAAGGTACATTATTAATTTGAGCCAGCACTTATATGACATAACAGAGACCAACCATAATAACGAACAGTATAAGACTTTTCTATCTTGGAGAAGCAAAGTAATAAAACAATCTTCCAATATAACTGACACAGGTTGCTCTGACAATAGTTGACTTGGCATAAACAATACTTTTGAGCTTTCAGATTCCTACTTGTGATTTGTTCCTATCTTAGAATAAGAACCTAGGCTAGAAAATTTAGCTTGAAGGTCTTAGTGCTAACATTTTCTTTAATGTTAATACCACTCTGCCATCATACTTTGTTTAGGCAAAGTTATTTTCCATGTGTCTCAAATAACAAATCAAGGCAACTTTGGAAGCTGCTTCTTTCAGAATTACAGTCAAGTGATTATTTCAGCAATGCTGTTCATACTTTATATCTAATATACAATTTGCTTTTTCGTCTGTATCTGTTTCCTGTATTTTTATTTCTTACAAAGCAAAACTGATAATCAGTGAAATGCCAACCATCAGATCCAGGGACAGCTCCAACCATGAATGATTCAAAATATTTTTATATCAATTAAACTCCCTTCTATAAAATGCAAAGACTAAGCAATGGATTCAGTGCTCCAGGGATCTGTAGCTCATTCTTCAATGACTTAATAGAATAACAGAGTTGGAAGGGACCTTGGAGGTCTTCTAGTCCAACCCTCTGCTCAGGCAGGAAGCCCTAACATTTGAGACAAATGGATGTCCAATCTCTTCCTAAAAAACATCCACTGTTGGAGCATCCACAACTTCTAGAGGCAAGTCATTCCAGTGATTAATTGTTCTAATTGTCAGGAAATTTCTCCTTAGTTCTATGTTGCTTCTCTCTTTGATTAGTTTCCATGCATTGCTGCTTGTCCTGCCTTCAGATGCTTTGGAAAATAGGTATTGGAACACTGCAATGATGTCATCCCTAGTCCTTCTTTTCACTAGACTATACATACCCAATACCTGCAACAGTTCTTCATGTGTTTCATGCAAATATGAAGAAAAATTTACAAATAAGAAGGGAGGAGTAAAGAACCAGTTTTATGTATATTTTTGGGATGTTCCATTTTAGAATGATAATGCTAATTATTTTTCAGAGCCCAAAATCAAAAGGAGGTGAGAAGCACTTTAATTTTATTAAAAGGCCAACATTGTTGTGAACTATAGCTAATTAGTCTAGTTAAATTGAAACAAGATTTAGACTGGGATGAGGTCAGGGTGAAAAAAGACAGGATGGGTATGCAAATGTAAATTGGGCTGTTCCTTCTCAGGCACTAGCTGGCAGGTCCATATTTGCATTCAAACAACTTCCCAATCCAAAGCAGAGTTTTACAAGCAAAAAGAAACAACCACACAGTATTGTTAACACAGTAATGTTAACACAGGAACACATGCAACAAACACAGGTATCTATGTTACCTTCACATCTAAGTGAATAGCAACATCATAAGGCGCAACAAGTACACCCATAAGATTAGAAGTGCCTTCATATGCTCTTCCTCCTATGAAATATAAGCTATCATCTACCAGCATCTCCCCCTCTGGATTCTACATAAGACAAATTTTGTGCTTACGAATTAATGGTGCAAACTTTGACATCAGCACTCAGAACAATAAAGTAGTATTAGAGCATTTCCACTTACCAGGACACTGTACTACAAATCTTAACATGACCATTTTGGAAAGACCATTTTAATCATATGATTAAGCAAGAGATTGCTGAACTCACATACCTCAAAAGTTTGGGCTATCTCAAAAGATTTCAACAAACACAATGGTTTTTAACACATTACAATTGAAAATTGATAAGGTAGTTTTAATTTGTGTCACAGATAACCTGCATTTGTATAACCATCCTGTCTTCTTCTCCCTTCTCAGCTCTCATTTCATACCATTTAAAATCACACCTTAGTTTATCCACTCCATGTATTTTTAGGTTTTTGTGGTAGCTAAGGTGGAATCTATCTTGTGGAATACTTTCTTTTTGCCATATTTTTTCATTACCATGGCTAGTTAAAAAGAAAAACTTTTCATGTATATTCTAGTCACTGGAAGGCATATATACCGTCCAAATAAACTGGAATGAATTACAAGCTTTTGCCGCAAAGTTGTCATTGTTTCTTAGAAAATCCCAGTTGACATATTTCCCTCTGCAACCCTTAACACCTTTTCAAAACTATTTACAGACAACTCAGTGGACAGAAAAGAGGACAAAAAATCTGAATCAATAACTCCCTGCTAATGAAAGGGGCATTTCTGTCTCTGACAGATCGAATCCTTTGTTTTAAATCCATTTATTTTCCCCCCCTTGAATTCCTTTTCTTAGCAATCAGGCAAAACGAAAAGATTTTTAAAAAAATGTAACTAATGAATAAACTTTACTGCTTCACAAAATCAGGTGGGCTTAGATGGCAATATATCATTACCTGTGCAATGCAGTCTTTAGTTCGTTTGAAGCTCCAGACAGTGCAGATATTTTTCCTCTTCCAGCTTTCCTATAAATATTTGCTCCAACCAACTTGGGGTCCAGGAACTTTTGGGGGATTTATGCCTGTCTGGATAAAGTAAAGACAGTTTTATTAAAAGTAGTGTTGCTGCAAATAACAGAGCTGTTCCAACACCCCCAAAATACTGCACAAAAGAAGACAAAAGACAAGTTATTTAAGCAAATTATCTTGGCTTGAAGGAGCAAGAAGGCAAGCAAAATGAATTTTCTTCACTTCTAGGGCCAAAGTTCCAGCTCAGCGCCAGAGACTAAAGTGATGATTTCTCCAAAACAACTGGCTTAACTTTTCCACTCTTCTGAAAGCTTGTTTGCATTCCAAGTGCCATCTGAAGATGATCATGTGCAACCATTTCAATATTTTTAATGAGGATCATTTGGTCTCGCTTTTTTTATTTTTAACTTTTAATGTACAGTATTTGGAGGCTGCTACATTTGAGCAGATTTGTTCAGAAGGCAGGGAAATTAAAAAGGGTCCTCTGGCTTGAATATCTTTCCAGCAGCCTGAATGAAAGGAATCAGTAGAGAAGCTGGAGAAGAGAAAGTACAGTTCAGTCTAGTAATTAAAGGAGAAGCAAAAAGAATATATCAGTACTACACCCCAAGTTTGGTGGGGAAATGTCATGAAAAGAAGACATTTCCCCACCAAATGGATATTGATTTCTCTCTTGTAATGGACTTATTAACATGAGTGTTAACAAGCAAAAGAACTCAATTCAAAATTGCTTGGTTATTTAAATCAAACTCTGAAATGTACAATTGGTTTCTCACCAAGCTACATTTCGGAAAGCCAAACTGGAGGCAATCAAACTGCAATCAGATTCTGGAACAGCATTGCATTAGATGTTGCACAGAAAGAAAATGACCAGAAGAGAATTGAGGTTCCCACAATTCAATCACTTACCTTATGATAGCTCTTTACCCAGAGGGTCCTAGCATGTATCTGCAAAGTTGATATGTGGTTTTAGGCAATAAGATTGTGGTGTCAGAATCCATAAAATCCGAATTTGCAGTCTTTTTTCTTCCTGGATTCAGTCTGTGGCAAGTCACTTCCTGGCCTCAGATTTCCCCTTGATAAAACAAGGACAAGAATTGTCTTAATTCACTACTACAGTATTTAATACCAATAAAGCATATAAGCAAATTTGCAAACTATTCCATTTAAACCACTAGAAAACCTAAGCAAAGTGTTTCTAGTACTGCCTATAACAGCAGGCTTTTTCAACAACGGAATGTCATGACTACACCTCCCATCATCCTTAACCAGTATCATCAACGTGTGGTGAAGATAGACAAAGGGCATTAAATTGTAGAAGTAATCAAAATACACAGTGACTTTCTCTAGACTGCCTGCTTTGTTGTCTATTCATATTACTGCTATTCTAATATCATTTTTAACTTCAAGCTCAAGCTGATATTTACACACAATGAAATAACCTACAGTTCAATTTTATCCCAATATGCTGAAGCTCGTTTCACAATGAATAAAATCCTTGCAGGTGCTTTGCTTATTGTCTTGTCTCTTGTTAATCTTTTTCTCCTTTAGAGACTAGAATCAAATGTCAGTCCCTTTGTACAAATAGGACCAGTGCAAGAAAAACTGAATTAATAAATCCTTGGAAGCATAAATGCATCAGACACATGGATACATGACTTCGTGTAAAAATGTCCGTTTGCTGTACCAACAACTTCAGTGTGTCCTAGACAACGTCAGGATATCAATACCAATGTAAAGTTAGTTTCCAAGAACGAGATCTATGTCATCTGCATTGTTCACAGTGCCTCTCTTTCCCCCCTCTGTCTTTATTAAGACATACAAGCTTTCCTTAGAAGCACAATGTGAAATACTCCTTTGCTCTCGTTTCTCGGCACACAGAAATATACACCGATCCAGTTTGAAATACATACTCTCTGAAATATGGAAAACAGCTACTAAAAATACAATGCAATGACATCAACAAAGAAGGTTGTATTGTTATGGAGATGAACAAAATGGGATGCCCAAGACAGCTATCAGATAAACAGGGTATTCTTTTGATTTATAAGTGACTGTCATTCAGCTCTGCCAGATTTTGAGCTCACAGTCCTAAACCATTATTTTTGATCACTACAGCAGCAAGCTTCTCTGCTATTGTGCATAACGGTTGTACACTTCCAAGAAACTTTCATGGTGAGAAACCTGAAAGACTGTTTGAAACTAGGCTGTTTCAAACTTAATCTTTTCCTCAAAAGTCTTTTTTATTTTTTATAATTACTGCCTCTATTCAAATCCAGAAGAACTAACCAGATGCAGAAATAACCTTTTGGGCACCACGTTTACATTCCGGCTTCTTTTGAAAATATTCCAATCCATTTCAATGAAGGAACTGCAGTATTTTTTTCCAGGGGGGGGGGCAGGGGAATAAAAAGCAAGTGCTAAACTTACCCTTTGTAGTGAAAGAATCCCTTCCATCCGAGTGAAACCAGGAGTGAAAAGGAGGTGAGAAAATGCCTTTCCAGTTCTGCAAACAATGACCCTTCAAAGAGAGGTGAAGCATCAGCGTCTCTATTCAGAGAAAGTCCTTAGAGCAACGTTAGTTCAACTTTGCAATGTTCTGCAAACTGACAAACAGTTCCGTTTAGCATCATCCCAGCAGCTGGTTTCCATGTGACGTCAGCCTTCAGAGGTTGGTTTTAAAAGCTCTTCCAATCCCAAGTCCTGTAACCTTAGATCTTCTCATATTTTACACAAACAACTTCATGGCCAGGACATTTTTAGGTTTTTATAGTGGAGCAGAGTTCTTAACCTTGTCAAAGCAGCCAGGGTAAGCATTCGACAATAGGCAGTTTTAGATTTCTTTTTGTAAGATATACTTGCCTTTTTCTATCTAATATACTTTGTTGAAACGAACTACACAAATAGCACTGCTGCTGCAGCTGCTTAAAAAAGACAAGAAGTATTATCAAACTCTGGCTGACAGAAAGATTAATTTTAAATAAAAACCAAATCTGGTATTTCCCCCCCCTCCTACCGCCTGGACAGAGTGAATTCTGCCTATGCCTATCTTTTAAGGAGCATCAACAGCTGTAGCTGCCCTGGAATGCAGTGACCCCACCTCAGGGTGGGTGGGGCATCAGGCTGAACTTTGAGTAATCTTCCAAGGCTTTTCTGGCTGCCTTTGGCCAAACTGCATCAGCACAATTTAGGAAGGCAGAATCGATGCATGAGGAGCCAAGCAGTTAGGCCTCTCATTTTAAGGACAATTTGTAGGTTTTATATTGGAACCATTTTGTAAGTCAATTACAAGCCCTTGAATGACCAAGGCCCTGCATTTTGACCAGTATCTAGTGGTAATCAGAACAGTTCCAAGATTATTCTATTGATATCTCTAATTCTGTCAATCAATCCACCTTATCTGTTACCTTCCTCCTCTTCTGCTTCCCTTAGCCCTGCCAAATTTAGTCATTTTTTAAGTCCATCATCTACTCAAATAAATGCCCCAAAAACATACATTTCTTTTTCTGATCATTGCTTTTATTTCATTGATTGGTTCTTTTGGTGGCTCAGGATATTCTTATTAACCATCAACTATTTTTTCACTTGTTCTCAATGTCCAACTTTTGCAGGTGTATTTAACAGTTCTAATATTAAGACACGCTCTTCTCTGAATTTGCCACTGTTTTCCTCCATCTAATTAAGTTCTTTCCCTTTCTAGGGAAATCTTAGTATTTTATTCAGTTTTAATAATATCCAAAGGGTTGACTACTTTCACTTCACCATTACTCGTAAATGCACTAGGCTTGTTAATTATCAGTACCTTGTCTTCTTTGTATTTAACATTAACTGACATTTTTACATTCCATTTCTATTCTCCTAATGTGCTTTTTTTTTTTCAGCTAATGAACTAGTATCATCTGCATACTTCAGTTTGTTAGTATTTAATCTCCCCTTTCCATTCCAGCTGTCATATCTTACAATTTTAATCTACATGCTATTTTTGTTAAAAATAATTGGGATAATGTGCATACTTATCACACACCTTTTCCTATTTAGAATCTTCAAACTCATTTATTACAGGAAAATTTTGTTTATTGCAAAGGCTTTTAAAAGAATAATCAGGTGTTCTGACATGCTCATTAGCTGTAATATGTTCCACATTCAGGAATGTTTTATATAATCAGGCCTTGTTGTAGTCACTAAAGGAAAGGTAAACTTCATTCTTCACTTCTCTTATAGTCATTTTTACCCATCTTATGTTAGCTTTAGCTGTCTCATCTTGTCTCCTTCTTTTTGAAAAACCACTGGTTCGGTTTGTAATTCTCTCTCCATGTGCAAATCTGTTCTTTTTTTTTTTTTGTAAATCTTGAAAAGAAACTTTTCGTTGTGTGAAAAATAGGAGAGTAATGTTCAGTAAATTGTACATTGTCTTGGAAAATATCATTTTCTTATTATTGGGACTTACGTAGTTTTCCTGTCTGTTAATTATGTACCTCTTGGAACTAAAAATGTTCCTAAACTGGATGGAGATAACTAAAAGAATTGTACATTTGGTCTGGGAAGTTTAATTGATTTTCTGCTTCAGAAGAATGAAAATTACAGAATTGTTCTTTCTGTTACTCCAGTTCAAAGAATATGGAGACAAGAGGCAGCTTTGCTAAAAATAGCAGTTTCCATTCTGATAAAACAATTCTAGTCAATCACAGCAAGTTTCTTCTAGGCACTATCAAGATTAAGATAAAATACATGTAGGATAGCTGCAAAGGGTCAACTCTATTGTCTCCATAAATAACCCCACATTTGAAGAACTAGGGAAAGAGTGCAGAGATGAGTTTGAGACCACAAGAAAGCATGAGGCATAAACAGAAAAACAGGGTATAAATGCATTAACAAATTATGAAGAATGATACAGGAAAGTGAGGCATTTGATAGAGGTCTCTCTTCCTTTAAAATAGTAACACTCCAAAGACCTAGAGGTGGTATGTCAAGGAAAAGGAGATGAAGTCTCTGGTAAAGAGAAAGGGAGAAGTAAGTGGCATTCCAATTTGAGACTTCCAGAGTGATCAGTATTTTCTGCATATTTGGTAGATGGATGATATACAAATGTAATAATTAAATAAATAGATGTTCAGGGGCACTGGAGGCAGGAGGGAGGGATCAAGTTGCAAAATGTACATTCATAACTTTACAATGCAAACTTCACTCCTTTCATGAAAATATGAAAGAGGTAGAATATGCTTTTTCACATCACAACACACATTTTGTCATTTTGACATCATGGCTTTGTATAATGAGATAGGCAACATTTAATAAATAAAATAAATTTAAAATTGGCTAGACGTAGTGGTCTCTGCACTACAAATTTGCATCTTCTGCAATTAAGGATTCTGCTTGGATTTTCAATTTTTTCTCAAATATATTATGTGATATTCTGTGGATTATATGACACTTTTTTCTTTCTTTCACAGGCCGACAACTGTAGTTTTAATAGTGCTATCTCAGAATATCCAAAACCAAAGTCTACAGCAACTGAGAAAAATGTGACATAGATTATCCAACAAGATCATGCTTTAAATATCTATGAATTAATTTGACCTGGCTGCCAATTCACTTCTGACTACTTCAACAGGACGGACAAGCAAGTGACCATCTGAAAGTATAAGTCTAAGAAATGAACTTTTACCACACAAGGCACAATATCCAAATCACAGCTTTTAAATGCTAGGGAAGAATGGAATGGAAAGGAACAGGCTGAAGGATCATTTTTAATATTTTCAATTTGATGATGAAAAATCCATGAGCTGCAATGCAGCTTCTAAAAATTTAGGTTTTTTGGTACACATTTTACTATGCTGGATCCTAACGAAAAGGGATGGTTATTCTTTTCTGCTTGTTTTCAGATCTCGCATAAAACAGTATTATGTCCTGATAAACTTGTCTAGGTAAAGGATTTAATCCTACACTTTTTCTCCCTTTGTCATAGCATCAGCCGAAACTTAATCATCTCTGCTTCAAGCCAAGCAAAAGAATTGGAGTGTGATGTTCTGAAGGCATATTGCACATCTTGTAAACAACTCCTCAAGGTCATCTAAAGTTCATTTTTCTTTTATGACATATTCAGGCACTGTTTCTGGATTTTTAGGGATGGAGCGTATTTCTGCTTTAGCTTGGCAGCTATTTTCTTCTGCTCTGACTTTAAGGGTAGGTGGCATGTGTCAACCTGATTTTGGCATTTGAAATAGAATGTTCACATTGCTGTTTTAACTTACAAAATATTATTTCAGCAGCATACAGTATCTATCCTTCAGATTCCCATTTTTTTTACTGTTGAGATTAGAGACTATTTACAATCCACGGATAAAACAACAATAAGACTAGCTTCCTCTTATTCTGTAATTATTTTGAGGTAATACACTGGTCTCAGTTTACAAGAAACGATAGAGAACCACGGACTCCCCAGATGCTGCCAAACTCTGGCTCCCAGCATTTCTTGCCATTAACTCTATATCCTTCAACTGAAAAGTCTAAAGCTGAGTCAGGTAATGTCATTCTCAAAGGCTCCCAGCTGTCTTTACCCATCTGTGTTGTTTCAGTATATTAAAAAAAAGACTTTTCAGCAGTATCTTAAGAGCCACACTTTATTACTGCTTTAGAAGAGGTATCCTAAGAAGCATGAAAACCAATATTTATTGGAGGATGCTACTCCAAATTTGTAGTGACAGGTTTAAGAGCAACATAGCAAGCGTGAATAATGTAGCAGAGTTAGACAGAGCCCTAGACCATAATTGTACTAGACAAATAACACAATGCTGTATCTTCATAGTAAACCAATAGCTACTTTTGTTTTTGTACAGAAATTTGGTCAATAACATGTCTCTGTTAGCTACTTCATTTGTTGACAGCTTTTACTAAACGGAATTTAGTCCCATTATGCATTTCTACTTAATTGTTCCTATACCAATGATATCCTGAAAGGTCTGTATACTTCCAATTAATGCCGAGTATTTTCAAATATGAGATGTAGCTGGACAAAATTGAGAAGCAATCATGTACGACTATGGAGTATCATGTTTATCTTTAAAAAGAAACACGGATCTGGCCACAGAATCAACTTACCAAAAGAAATGAAGTTTCCCCCATTCTTCTGGCAGATGTTAGTGCCCCCCCAGGAAGGTTTTCTTTCATGTCAGAACTTTCAAATGTACCTCTCAGAATTGAGACTAGTGCAGCTGTTTGCCTCCATAGAATAGTGGTAATCCATTACTATCTAAATCTAATTGCAGAAAATTCCGGAATTCAGTATCATCATGATCCAGTGTTTTTTTTTCTCTTGAAGACAAGCCAGATTGTTTGGTAATTTTAATCTGTAGCAAGGCATAGTGAAGAAAGTATTCCTTTGACCACACAAAGAGATAAACTGTTCCTCAACAGCTGTTCCATTCAATCTCTAGATGGACACTCCAAATCCAAATGAAGTTCTAGATCCTGGAATAAAACATCAGATTGTATTAACAGATTTCATCGAGATTATCAATTCTGCTAACTTGGAAGACCATGGTTATTGAAGAGGGTGAGAAACTATCATCCTTCTGAGGTAACCCAGGTCAGGAAAAAGACACCACAAGAAATCTTAGAATCCTATTGTATTATTCTACAATAACAGAATCTTGAAAGTGTGACAGTTTTTCCAC
>JANHFT010007168.1:338636-354712 GCA_032467955.1 Pseudoxenodon macrops | reverse complement strand
AGAAGAAACCTTCCCCCCAAAATCCCCTCCCCCCCAAAAGATAGTGGCATCCACGGACCAGAATCGGTTCTGTAACATCACTGTGACATCACTAGCTGCTTACTACCGTACCTACTCTATAGAACTGGTCCGAACCAATAGGAACCCATCTCTGCTCAAGGACCAGAGGTTCTCCTCAAATGTTTCAGAACTATAATTTCTCAAATTTCTAGCTAACCAAGCTTTTCTCCCATGTCTTCTGAATCCACTTATTCAAAGGTATCCATAGGAAAGAGAGTGTTTTAATGATGGGGCATATTGTTGCACATCTAAAGAAGAGGCAGGACTCTGATCACATAGTTATGGCCTTTATCTTGATTTTTTTTATCCTTCCCTTGTGGACATCCCTGTACTTATAATAGCTAGATCACGTATTAAACATATATGAAATTTCAACTTACAGAAGGTATGTAAGTCATCAGCGTGAAACCAGTCAGAAATCCTTATTACTATTTCATTCATTAAAGCAACACAGATATCCATTCAACTGTTAATTTACTAACAAGGAAAGAAAGCAGATATAATATAAATAAATATCAAGAAGCTATATCTCTGGTTTGCTCCAGTTAATAAAGGGAAAATAGTAAAATGGGTGGGAAGAGGTAATAAATTAACTCTTCTTAGGAACGCTTCACACAGCAAAAAGAAGCATATGCCTCTCCATTGCATTAACTAAATCCTTACAGTCACCCCTTTGAGATTAAAACACAGACAAAAAAAAAAACAATTTCTGATAAGAATTCCTGCTCCCTTTCACTTGTGAAGTAATTAAAATATAATCACACATGTAGCCAACTACTACATATTTATAAGGCATCTGGCCTTTAGTCATCACTAAACCAATTTAGACTGATAGCTTTTTACCGTATCTATTGCAAGCGCCACTTAAATTAAATCCACAATTTAAATAAGGTAACTTAATTTGAGCCAAAGCCCTACTGAAAAAAATAAAACTAAACAACACATGGTTAGTATCATTTGATTCCGCAACACTTTGTCAAATGGGCACAGTCCCAGAGTTAAGTATGCTTAATTTGTGAAAGTACTGCAGCCAATGTCCATAAATCCAGATTCAAAGGATATTGTGCTATAATACAGCAATGAATACACTGTGCATGAAGTCTCTTACATAAATGCCTGGAGGAAAAGACACTTGCTCTAATCAAGCCAGACTTTTCTATAAAGGCCTATATATACTGTTTTGTTTTATACTTATTCATTTTAGTGTCTAGAGTTCCTCCTTTGTAATCCTTTCCACGCCTTTCTAAACAATATATCAATTTCAGATGGCCCATTAAATTTGTTATGTGGAAATTATTGGTGCTTTTTAGAATTAGAATTATAAACACACATATATTCCTCAATGGGTAACATGACAAGAAAAATTGAGAATTCTGTTGATTTCACGTTACATACCCCATTAATAACACCCAGCATCTTTGACAGTAATATATGGTAAGATTACTTTTTCCAAACTGGGCTCGCTTCCTTGGGCACAAAGACAAATGCCCAGTTTAAATAATGCTGTTTATATTCCCAGCAACACTGCCTGTCACAAATTGGACTTGGGAAGTGACTGAGACTGGAATATGTGCATACAAATGTTTTAATCTGATGGTTTCAGATCCCAACAAAGTCATGCAAAAGAGCCCAAGAATCTAAGCCACAATAGGCTGGTCACGGGAATTATTTTATATATATATATATTTATGCTGCTCTTTCATCAATCCTCAGGAAGATTAAGACTACTTCACAGGTTCACCAGGGAGGCCTCACTTCATGACCCTTAAGAATTTTAGGAGTTGGTACACTCCAATAATCCTCTGCCTATTCACTCAATGAATTTGTTCAGATTCCCCCTAAACAACTTGCTCAGTCTGAAGAAGTTACTTGAATAATAAATGAAATGTTTAAACTAACAAAAAAATAAATCCAGTTGCCATAACTCAACTTTGAGACAATTCTACTTGGATGAACTGAGAATCTTCCTAAATATACTTTAGGTACACTTGCTTAAAACCTTTTCAAATCCAGGATCTGATTCTAACGTCACCTTGCAAAAATAGATCCTTGCCGTCCCTGCTCTTTAAAATAAACCTTTCAAAGGATTATTTTAATCCTCCCAATCTGTCTCCCTTGTTTTTTTCCCCTCCCCTGCCCTAAAAGCTACCATCTGATGGACTCTAAACTACCCACAAAACTCCCAGCTCTCTCTCACTTGGCTCATTTTCCAAGGTATTGGTAGTGGTAGTGAAGGAGAAGGAGTGCCAAGAAATTTTTCGAAGTAAATAAAAGCTAGTGGTTTTCTCCCACTCCCCTACACAATCTGTTTGCTGTAAACTCAGCAGAAGGCCTTAAACCTAGACCAATCTGGCTGCTGGGAATACGGAGATAGTGCTTGGACTTTGAAATTTATGTTTTACAACTAACCTTTAAAGGAGCGAAGTTATGGGGAAGAGCATCAACAATCCTCTTTTAGAAAATCACTTTGCCATCCAGAATGCTAAATTAGTGCTTTGGGGAATAGACATGAAAGCCAGGGCTTCAGGGGTGGATTCTGCTTTTTTTTGCTGCCGGTTCGCTCAGGGTCGCGCTGCAATAAAAAAGTATAAATAAACAAATAAATCCAAGATGGCGGCGCCCACAGAGACACTGAGGGAACTGGCTCCAGGACGTCACCGCGGAGTTACTACCGGTTCTATAGAACTGGATAGAACTGGTAGGAACCCACCTCTGGAGAGCTTGTAATGAGGTAAGAAAATCTGGTAATTCAGGAAGAGCATCAGTTTCCTAGACCCAGCTTTATAGGAAGAACACTGTGCAAGAGACAAGCAAACGGATGAATTGGTTCCTGCAAAAACAGGGTGCAGAAAAGAAATTTAGTGAAGCCTTAATTACAGGTTATGGCATGGTTTAGAGTTTTATAAGGTGACTGGCATGCAAATTTATAGTTAGTCAAGTACATTCTGCTGCAATGCTCTTCAGATGGAAAGGTTCTCGGTCACAGAGCATTCCAAGTTCCTGAAAACAAATGTTTTCACAATTAGTTTGAAATAACTTTGCTTCTACAGTTTAGCATATTTTTTCACAATCATCTCTATTCTGAAGGGGAAATAGTTTTTTCCTCCTCCTGTAACGAGAGCATTATGTGAAACCTTTTGTTTCTTGCATGGTATTGATTTTCTTTTATATTCATGGAATTGCAAGGCTGGAAATAAAAATTATTACAGAAACCATCAGTCTTTTTTTTTAAAGTGATATTTACTATACACTGTGGTCAAATAATCAGACTACTACCCTACAATCATGATTTTGTAGCCTAACAAAAAGATTACACAGCTGGGGGTTTTCATATAATGTATCTTTTATTCTTCTCTTCAGTTAAGCATTTTCCTAAAAAATATGCAATTCCTTTGTAGTATTCAGATGCATGTAACCTCAATCTTCATACTACCCTTCTAAATTTTTGGTAGGTTGATGTCTGTTATTTAAAAAAATACCCCACAATGATGGTCTTTTATATCTAGGTTTTAAAGGACAATGAAATGTATATACAGGTAGTTCCTGCTTAACGACAGGCAGGACAGGGATTCCCATTACTAAGTGATGTGGTCATGAAGTGCAAAATCACATGACCACAACACTTAGCAACAGCAATCCTCCCCCAGTCCTCATTGCCATAATTAAATTACTATCATTGGTCATTAAGTGAGGACCACATGTGACTACAGGGTATGACATCCTGTCGGCTTCCAATTGTGCTGCCCTGCTCACTTGCTCACTCACACACACACACATACACACATGTAACTGTGGTTTAGTGAGTTTATTAATGTTTCCCAGCAATTCCCTTCACCAAGACTTAGAACTGTTCCAATTAAGACCAGCCATAAGCAGGCTAAGATTAGTTCACAAAGTAATTGAAAGTTGCTCACACAAATAACTGCACAAAACAAATTTAAATCCAAACGCAAGAGAGCTCATGAGGCAAGAAAATTCCAGAGTCTGCAAGGCACGAATTAATTCCAAACACCATGTCCATCCAAAAACACACAGGTAGAAAACAAACACATAGCTAGAAAACAAACACTTTGTTCCCAGCAACGCTTCCCTCTGTCTGTTGTAATAGTCAGCTGTCAAGATGAGCGGGGCCTTCTCTCAAGTAGTCTGGCTGACCTCTGTTGCTCCTGCCTTTTCTCTGCCCTACATGTTTTCAGATCAGATACAGAAGGCAGTTCTTCCTCCTCTTTGCTAGCCATCTGCCACTGAAAGGTTTCTCCAGCTGAAGCCTCCTCCAATTCTCTTCTAGCCAGCTGTTCAGAGCCATTAATCATCTCAGTTCCTGATGTGGCAGGAGTGGGTTCATCCTCCCCTGAGCTGACCTCTGAGGAGGAATCTGAGAAGTCGTTCAAGGGAGACATGACACCATCAAGCAAAATCAATAGAGAAGCCTTTTAGAAGGTCCAGCAAGTCAGGGGAGGAGATGCTATGGCATTACACGAATGCAGCTAGGTGGGAAGAGTGCTGCAGTGCTGTCCTCCTACTCTCTGGAAGGTAAAGGCAACCAGTCTTACAATATTCTGTTATGTAACATTACAATATAGATAGTGTTAATACCCATAGCCTTGATTTCCTGGTCTGTGGACTATCTCAATCTTGCAAGTCTGAAAATGCTTCCTCCTCTATACTTTTACCTTTCAGAGAACTAGGAAGAGTCAATTCTGAGGTGCCTACTCAAATTACATTTCCTGCATTGGGCTCAGATTTCTCTTATCCAACCATTACCAAGGTTGTGGCTCTTCCTCATCTCTGTCTTGGTTATTCTTACAGCCCATTACAAAATGAAAGCCCATAGTATACTGTGGAATTCTCTGCCATTAGGTGTGGGTAAATGGTTTATCAACGATGTCTAATCTTAATCTTAATGTTGCTATTAAATTCTTAAATCTCAGAAGGTGTGCCTAAAGGATTTGATGTTGTTGAACCCAGCTGGAACAGGAGATCAGTCTCTTGTCCTATGTTGGTGAGAATCGAATTAGCCTAATCTACAGAATGCTGGACTAGATGGACTAGATTCAATCTTACATTCTCATTATAGCAACCTATGTAAGGAATATAGGGGACGCGGTGACTCAATGGCTAAGATGCTGAGCTTGTCGATCGAAAGGTTGGCTGTTCAAATTCTTCATCCCGCGTAACAGGGTGAGTTTCCATTACTTGTCCCAGCTTCTGTCAACCTAGCAGTTCAAAAGCACATAAAAACATGCAAGTAGAAAAATAGGGACCATCTTTGGTGGCAATGTTCTGTGCGCCTTTGGTGTTTAGTTATGCCGGCCACATGACCATGGAGACATCTTCGGACAGCGCTGGGTCTTCGGCTTTGAAATGGAGATGAGCACCTCCCCCTAGAGAGGGAAACAACTAACACATATGTGCAAGGGGAACTCTTACTTTTTTTATGTAAGGAATGTAATGCTACAGCATCTTCTGACTATAAAACGATGCAACAACTTTGCTGAAGGATTGGGCCCTTGAATGAAAGAAAGACCAAATGGCTTCTTTAGCTGGTTCTTTTGAGTCTTAACACGATTATCATGCTCATGGGACAGCAAAGAGGATGAGTCATTTGCAGCGGTATTAAGTAACCCAAGCCATTTTGGAATTAAAGACAAAAAGTACTGCCCAAGATGGATGAAAAATCTTGATTAAAAAAATAAGAGGATGTTTGCTGTTATATTCCCCTGAATACAGTCACTTCTACCAGTTCTAAGTGTTCTATTAAGTAACCAAGTATATTGAGTTGCCTGGTGAACGTGTGGCTATGTACATTGAATAATGCATGCATTTATAAGATTGGATTAAAAAAAAAGAATCTGTTGTAGTACAAAAGTGGTGATTTGACAGCCAGTTACCCAGAACAGGAATATGTTCCTGAGAGAAATATGGCTTAACAAATGACAGGAGTGTTTGTGAAGTTCTTAAATAAATGTAATCTAGCAAAGGCAGGACAGACTATAGCAAATGGGATGCCAGCATGAGAGACTTGCCTGTATAAAATCAAAGAGATATTTCCTTTAGGGAATTAAGAACAGATGTAAAAGGATCTGATAATAAAATGAATGTGACTGAAACTGGCTTAAATGAACATTCAGATAAAGTTAACTGATATAGCTATAGGCCTCAAGACATTTGACAAACGAGAGCTAGCTTGCATTGTAAAATTAAAAAGATGCCCGGAAGGGATACAGAAATGTATTATTGGTAAAAACATAAAAAAGAAGAGAAGAGAGCTTTTTGAAAAAGAAGCTGTGCATTTTTATATAGCAATTAAGCAATAGTTGACTCTTATCTATAACCAGGTATAGAATTTTGCTTCGGGGAGGACCAGCTATGTTAATATAAAGACAGTGCAAATTGAAACTGATTTAAAAGAGAGAGATTACATTATTTTTTATGAATAAAGAACAGAATACAACTAATAAATTTTTATGAAGCCTTAGGTTTATCAAACACATTTCTTATTTTCATCTTATTTGATGTACACATAACAGTAAAATTCTTATTACATTATTGAGCTTTTTATTATTACTGAATATACTGTACCTCACTGACCTGGAAGCTGCCTAGAATTTTTTTTTAATTGGAAAAAAAGTGTAGGAAGCCTTTAAATGTAAAATATTAACTTTGTTCCTCTTGAACTATCATAGTGACATAGAAAATTGGAAATCAGAGAGCCACAGGAAGCCTGTGGTATTCAGAGCAACTAGATATGGAAACAATGAGGTCCAGATACAAGGGAGGGGATCAAAACAGCCAAGATGGCAGCCATGATTAATCTTGCCACTTTTCCAATGCACATAAAAAGAGGCAGATCTTCGTTGCCCAGTCACAGCAGCCATCTTCAATTTTTTGACCCATCACAAACAGAAGGGCTGACAAACACTGAAAGGCGTCCAAAGCTGCTGAGGACCTATTGATAGGAAATTACCAGTGTTATGGCATCTAAAACAAAAATAAATATAGAATACACTGTTCTTTTTATAATGTCCTTTTCAGGACTCGAGATGTGATCGAATCAGAGGTGGTATTCAGCAGGTTCTGACCAGTTCTGGAGAAATGGTAGCAGAAATTTTGAGTAGTTTGGAAGAACCGGTAAATACCACCTCCAACTGGCCCCGCCCCTATCTATTCGCTGCCTCCCAAGTCCCAGCTGATCGGGAAGATTTCCCTAGAGCAGGGAGGGAATGGAGATTTTACAATATCCTTCCCCTGGAGTGGGATGGGAATGCAGATTTTATAGTATCCTTCCCCTGCTAGGCCCACCAAGCCATGCCCACCATGCCACGCCATGTCCACCACGCCACACCCACAGAACCAGCAGTAATTTTTTTTGAATCCCATCACTGAATCAAATAGTTAGGTTTTAACAGTTTTCCAAAAGGCCAATTGGGTTGAGGCTAGTGTAATCTTGTGTGGTATGCCCCAGAGGGCAGTGTCCCAAATAAAATGCACACTTCCTGGGTCCCACAAGATTATCTAATAGATGAAACCTGGAGCTTGTGTTTCCAGCCAGATCTGATAGGTCAACTCCACAGGACCTCAATCAAGGCTAAAATCCAAGATGAATTGAATCCAAATGGTTTTATCCAAATGCCTAGAATTTCTCATTGAAACCTTGTAAATGAGTCTCTGCCCCATCTCTATTTCCCCAGAAGAGGCCTGTCACAAGAATCAGGAAGATGATATTGAGAAAATAGGCAAGAATTATAAGCAAAGAGCACTGAACTATTCCTAAAGTCATTGTACAAAATAATAGGAGTCCTACCTGATTCATAGGGATAGAAGTGTGTGTTTGCGTGTGTGTATTGCTACTGGGGGGGGGGAGGTAAGATAAAGCACAATCAGTTTTGGAAGATTTTTCCCCCCAGTCAAGTCATATTCTTCCTGTGAAGTCAGTTTCCTGATCTGGTCTGAATACAAACTGTTCACTTAAAACAGGTCTGATGGACAACTATCAGGCCATGCAATAAGAATGCCAGTTTACAGCAGAGATGGGTTCATACCGGTTCTATCCGGTTCTATAGAGGAGGTAGTAATTCCATGGTGACATAATGGAGCCAGTTCTGTTGGTGGCTCCATGGGTGCCACCATCTTGGATTTTGCTTCTGCTCATGCGCAGAAGCTTAATTTTTCACTGCTGCCCTTGTGCTCGCCCACACACTTTGCATTCGTGCTCGAGGCGCGACCCTGAGTGAACCGGCAGTAAGAAGATTCAAAACCCACCTCTGGTTTACAGGCACAAGGTATTAATAGCAACTCTACCTTATGCTTGATCAGTTTCATTCCTTGTCATCCTCCAATGGTGTTCTAGAAATCTCTTCCCTTGTTTCATTATCCTAAACATCTCCATAAACTGAATGAGCACCAGAATGAGGATGTGTGTGCGCGTGTGCGTGTGCGTGTGCGAAAGCGAGAGAGCGAAAGAGAGAGAGAGAGAGAGAGAGAGAGAGAGAGAGAGAGAGAGAGCTGCATAGGGTCAATCTGATCTAAAGTCCTAGCCATCCTTGTTTCACATGTATTACATATATTATACACATGAGTCTGTTCAATTAAACAATACCATCTACTGGTAAATCTTGAAAATAAATAAAAACAAAGAAATAAATCATTCTTTTTCTCACGCTAAAGTTTAGTAGATATAAAAAGTGGAAGTTTGAGTCCCTAGCTTGTTCTCTTTCCAACTACATACTTACCGGATATTCTAAAAATAGCTCCTGTTATCTACCTGTATTGAGAATCTAATAATAAAGATTGTTGAATATGTATAGATATTCAATAATACTTGTAAAGGAACTCTGGAGCCTTTTTCAAAATCATTAATAGGCCAGTCTAAATTTCGTTGTATCTACTCAATGACATCAGCTTTCATTTGCCTTGAAAAACACTGGAAAGTTCCTTACTTTCGCAGTGCTGTTTTTATGCATAAGCCAAGATACCAAGACCAGTGCCGGTGGCTCTGATAATGGCCCTGCAAACAATTTATTCACAAGCTGTACTGACTGTCTCTAGGTTAGGGGAACTAGGATCAGCAAATCCTTGCGCACATATAAACCTATTTAGATTAATTGGATATCTCATGATGTGAAAAAAGAATAAGGGGTTATCTATTTTTAGAAACCAATGACAGTGAATCCAAGGGATATGTGAGAAACCAATAGAAAGGAAACACGTAAGATGTCTAACTTAATTACAGAGTTGAGATCAAATATTTAACTTTTGGAGCTTTAGCAATTGATTTTAATTCAGATGTATCTTCCATTTAAGGTCACCTGTTTCATTTGAAAAGTTGCTTGTGACAGTAAGTTGTTTCCTTAACGATGAGAGACGAGAAGTTAAAGAATGAAATGTAAAATTAAAATTGATTAAGAACTAAACTCAGAAATCTGTGGCTGAAAGTAAATTGACAATTAATGTTCAAGTGGTTTTGTACTCTGGAGTCACAAATAATGAATCTTATTCATCATGGATCCAACACTGCATCCTGTTAATTTATAACAAACTTTCTTGTCAATCCAAACACTCATTATAATTGGATCAGCCTTCTGAGATAGGAGTTTCATTGATTGTATAGATTCAAGAATGTTAGCCTTTGAAAAGAAAAATGTCAGCCTGTATGGAAAGATTGCAATATATACTTAAATATATTTCTTGAAAGAAACTGCACCCTTCTCCCGCCATATAATTAATTGCTTGCGCATTCCCAATTAAAACTGTTAATGTTGAACGATTCATAACAAAGGAATAAAACCAGGAGCATTTTTAAAAAAGTATTCCAGATTTCTTGAGTTCAGGTATATTTGATTGCGTTACATATTGATTCCTTGTCCCTGATTTAAGGTTTTAAAGCATACAGTATATTATTGGATGATACATAATAGATGCCTCCAAATTTTGCTACAGCTGTGTCTCTGGTACAGTAGCCTTCCTGAACCTTTCCTGCTCATAATAATTGGATTACAAGTGCTAGCATCCCCAGGCTTTTATTATGAAAGTAGTCCAAAAAGTTGCAGAAAAATAACGTTTATTTTTGATAGTGCTTCATTCAGATTCAAGACAAACGAGCCTGTGCATTAAAAAAGATTCAGCCCTAGTATACAGTACTTTAAGACTAACAAATATATGACACCGGAAGATTTCATGAGCACAGTACAGCTATCTGAGCAAAAGCTCGCATCAGAATGAAACTATGCACTAGAGTAGTGGGGGGGAAAAGTCATAATAGTGCTTTCTTTCATCCACAGAAGCAGCCAAGCAGAGTTTTTTGCTTTGTAACAGTGACTTCGGCACATATTGAGAAATGTGTAGAAGCCATTGTCAGCAAGTTAGAGGAGTGCCATCTAGAAGTTTCAGCAAGAGGGACTGATGCACCTCCAATGTCTATGGAGATTCTCAGTCATCCAGGTTATGGTTGTCCCAAAGGTGCTTTTTCAAGAGGCAATCTAACTTTCTGTTTTTTTTTCTTTGAAGACATTTCGCTTCCCATCCAAGAAGCTTCTTCAGCTCTGATGGAATGGTGGGGAATGGAAGGATTTATACTCCTTGCAGGCAGCTGGTCATTTGCATCCTTTTAGAGAGTTGTTGAGGCCACCTGGAGGTTTATCTGTGTTGTCAGGGTCACCTGAGTAGTGCAAATGGGTGTGGAGCCTTCTTGGAACTATAAATCCTTCCCTTCCCAGTCTGGCAGCACTTTTTCAAAATAATACATTTTATTAAAAGACTGCAAAAAATTGCCCGCCTGCCTCCTCACTGAGTTCCATGCAACTCTTGCTACTGTGTTTCCCTGAAAATAAGACCAAGTCTTATATTAATTTTTGCTCCAAAAGATGCATTAGGGCTTATTTTTTGATTAGGTCTTGTTTTTGGGGAAATAAATACTAAAATGTGTCCATCTGGCTGACAATCTTAATGGGCTTATTTTTGGGGTAGGGCTTATATTAAAAGCTTCCTGAAAAATCATGCTAGGGCTTGTTTTTGAAGAAACACAGTATTTAATAAATTTATTTCTTGTTTCTTCTTTGACAGAAAGGCTCACCGGTGACTTGCTATGAATTACTAAAGAGGAACAAGGCTAGAGAAAAACAAGGTAGTGTGTGGAGTCAAGGGAACCAATGGCCATCTATACAAAAAAGGCCACAAGTATTTGTGGCCCCTGTTGCAGTTGTCAGGCCTACATTTATGTCTGTTGGATCTTGGCCTGCCACACTTTTTTGTTTTAACTAAATCAAAGACATGCAAACTGTGCATACCTCAAGGGAATGGCATAAGAGAAAGAGGCTTCAACAGTTTGTCTTCGCCTGAGGGAGAAGATTCCTAAAAGTATAGAAATTAGATAAAGGGTAAAGATTATAAAGATAAAAGTGTAAAGATAAATTGAGGGAGACTGAAATCTAAGAAGGGAAACTTAATGCTCTACAGTACATAATCGGCTTATAGAAGCTGTGCGTATAATGCAACTGTTGAATAATGATGTGTATTGTTAAATAATGATGAGTATTCTGTACTCCTATAAAAACCTATGCTAATCATTTTTCAGCATCTCCTCCTGTAAAGCTTAGCCTAGGAAGGGCAGCTCTTGTACAACAATTCTTCAAAATCAGATTATTCCACTACAGCTGGTTCATTGGTGTATATAGCTTGGAACAAATTTCTTCTACAAGTAGAGATTTCCACAAGAGTTTTAATGCGTGACTTCCAACTAATTTGTCCTTCAGGTTTCTCCACCCATTACTTAAAACCATAGGAATAGTCCTATGGCTTACAGGAAAAAAAAAAGACTGAAATACTGGTAACTATAGAATAGGAATTAAATTATCAGATCAATTATGCTGATCTCTTGCAGCTACTGTAGATGATTACAGTCAGAACAACTGAAATTCAGAAAACGTTTTATTTGATTGTATTCTCTAGTCTGTGAGAGTTTGTAGTTGTAGTTTGAAAATAAACACAAAGTGTTCTGTGTAACATAGCAATACAGGTGGGATTCAACCAGTTCATACCGGTTCAGGTGAACCGGATGTTAATTTTACATCTGGTTCACTGAACCGGTAGTTGCAAGGACTGGCTGACCCCGTCCACCCCACCCCTCCCCTCCCAGGAGTCTCCATGCGATCCATTTTGGATGTGAGGTAAGTGCAGGGCCCATGCGGAGGCTCTGGGAGGGCGAAAAACAGGCCTACTGGAAGTACCAGAAGTCCAGAAATGGGCCCATTTGCGGCCTCCAGAGGGCCTTCGGAGCCTGGGGGAGGCTGTTTCACCCTCTCGGAGGCCCGAGGAAAGCCTCCAGAGCCTGGGGAGGGTGAAAACGTCCCCCCCACTGTGGTGCAGGAGGCTGATTAGGCTATGTCCCCATGACCAGCCCACCCAGCAACCGGGAAGAGAACTACCCCTGTATAGCAATAACACTGGACAATAGGAAAATACATAAAAGAATGCATGATCAAATCCACACATTCGTTGATTTATTTGTTAAATGTATGTAACATATATTCATTTAAGAACTCAATGTGGCATATGTAGATGTTCCTCTTCTTCATTTTATCCACAAGAACAACTCCCAAAGGTGATTTTTCAAAAGGCAACTGGACTTACTTTGTTCTTGAAGATGCTCCATTTCTCATCCAAATTGTGTTGGATGAGTTGGATGAGAAGCAAAATGTCTTCAAGAAACAAAGAAATTCTAATAGCCTTTTGAAAAAGCACCTTTGGGACAACCATGACCTGGATGACTGAGAATCTTCATAGAAATAAGAACAACTCTGTCAGGTGGGTTGGAGCCCAAGGTCAGTCAAGGAGTTCCATGGCTGAGGATGAATTTCCCATTCTTACTTACACCTTAAGCCAGGTGTGTCAAACTCGATCTCACTGAGGACCACATCAGGGTTGTGTTTTACCTTGGAGGGGCGTGGGGGGCATGGTGTGACCAGGGTGGGCATGGCCAGCTTGGTGTCACTCATGTTGGGGGTACCTGCGGTGGCCCAAATACTCTGCCAGCAAAAGCAGCCACCTGAGCTCCATTTTCTCCTGCGATGGCCTCCTGCAACACTCCGCCAGTGAAAATGGAGTTGGAAGTGCCGCCTGTGGCCCTCGTGAGCTCCATTTTTAGCTGCGATAGTCTCCTGTAACCCTTTGCCAGCGAAAACGGAGCTTAGGAGGACCGCATGCAGCCCACCCGAGCTTTGGTTTCTTTGGCAGAGGTACTACAAGCCTGTCCTTCACTGTTTCCAGGGTGGCCTCATGGGCCAGATCTAAGCACCCCTGCAGGCTGGATCTGGCCACTGAGCCTTGAGTTTGACACCCCTGCCTTAAGCACTGTACCGTACTATCCTTGTGGTTAACTGAATGCCTTCAACCCTTTATTTTTCAGTCCATGTTCTTACTGTGCAAAGGATTGAGCAATGCTATTATTTATTTTGTTGTCTTTATGCAAGTTTACCAATTTAATAATGTCCTCATCATTTCAGCAAACATCTTGGATATGAACTTGTTCTCCACTTAATGGGCCTCACTCTGATATACTTTTTCTATGTAAAATTCATGAAACAATTATTTAAATGGCAGCACTCTTTCAGTACCATGGTGACTGTTAGCGACTGGCATTCAGTTATATTCAATTTCACCCACAGGGTGTGATTTCAACAGTTTCCACAGGGCCTGTTTAGACTTTAGTTTCAGCTCCATGGGGACAGCTGCCATAAGGCACAGGCACCACATAATTCCCACATAGGTTCTCAAAATAACTCTTGAGAATCTGTCCTCTCTTCTGTGTGCAGGTTTAACTCGTGCTTTGGCTAATAGATGTTGAGCGTGCGCTTCAAAGTAAAATCACAGCATTTGATAATCCAATTTCCTTTAAGATTAAAAGGGAGGAGGGAGGGGGGGAAAGAGAGAAAGAGAGGAGAAAATAAGGTTCGGTTGAATCCTTGAAGTGTTTAGAATGATAGAATGATGTTCCAAAGTCTCTGAATCTAAACTCTCTTTCCCCCCTATAACCGTGATGACAAACCTATGGCATGCATGCCAGAGGTGGCACGCAGAGGCCTCTCTGTGGGCACGCACGCTGTCACCAGCTGCTCTTCTGATTTTCGGTGCATACATGTGCACCGGTCACCTGGTCTTCGCAGGCACCGAAAAACGGCCTAAAAGCACACAAAAAACAGACTGCTTTCCGGGCAGATTTCCAGGCTGTTTCCAGGCCATTTCCAGGCTGTTTTTGGCCTGAAAATGGTTCAAAACAGCATGGAAAATGGCCTGAAAGTAGCCCGAAGAACAGGCACTGGGCAGCTGGTGTTCGGGTTTCCAGTGCTCTGGCACACAGACATGCATGTGCGTTCCAGTTTGGGCACTCAAAGGTTCGCCATCACTGCCCTATAAGGTTAAAAAAGGAAAATGATGAAATGATGCCCACTTTTTATGTGTGAGGATGGGGGAAATCATCAAAGTACAACACAAAAGAACGATCTTCCTCAATGCATGTTCATTCCAAGCCAGAAAACCTATGGGCAGTTTTATTTACTTTTCTTGAAAAGAGCTTGATAGCTTTATCTTTTTCTGAAACTTCATTTGTGTGGTGTGAGCAGAAGTGTGCATGAGAATAATTGTGTTAGTTCCTAAGATCATATCCAGTCTAGCACCCTTTTTCCTACAGAGACCAACCATAAGCAGTGCTACCTCTTTTACCAGATGCAACACACAGCTATCCTAACCAATAATTGTTGTTATAGTTAAACTCCATAGCTTTGGTTTCTTGTCCCTTTTCAAAGCTATCCTCCAGATGGCCTGACTGTGTTCTGTAAGGTTGATCACATTGCAAAAATGCCTCCATTTTTTTTTTGTAGCTTCAGAAAGCCATTTTATGTGGATGGTAAGAAAGCAGAGCCTCTGAATATAGAATAAAGCAGCGGTGGGATTCAAATAATTTAACAACTGGTTTTCTGCCCTAATGACCAGCTGGGTGGTTATGTGATTGGGTGGTCATGGCCAACTTGATTGGTCTCACCCTTAGGAAATTTCTCCTTAGTCCAGCTCACAATAAAATAGCACTGTTCCAATATTTAGAATAGAATAACAGAGTTGGAAGGGACCTTGGGGGTCTTCTAGTCCAACCCTCTACTTAGGCAGGAAAACCTACACCACTTCAGACAAATGGTTGTCCAACTTCTTCTTTAAAACTTCCAGTGTTGGAGCATTTATACCATCTGGAGGCAAGTTGCTCCACTGGTTAATTGTTCTAACTGTGAATAAATTTCTCCTTAATTCTAAGTTGCTTCTCTCCTTGGTTAGTTTCTACCCATTGCTTCTTGTCCTGCCCTCAAGTGCTTCGGAGAATAGCTTGACTTCCTCTTCTTTGTGGCAACCCCGGAGATATTGGAAGATGCTATCATGTCTCCCCTAATCCTTCTCTTCACAAGGCTAGCCATGTCCAGTTCCTGCAACCATTCATCATATGTTTTATCCTCCCATCCCTTAGTCATCTTGATTGCTCTTCTCTGTACTTTTTCTAGAGTCTCAACATCTTTTTTACAATGTGGTGACCAAACCTGGATGCAGAATTCTAGGTGTGGTCTTAGTAAGGCTTTATAGAGGGGTCTTAATACCTCACTATCACAGCATTGGAAAGATGAAACTTTGGAAATAATGCTTGGCCAAGGTCACCTTCTGAAAGTCATTTAGTTGGAGGAACACCAAGATTGGGGAATTTTCACGCGTCCTTTTGCTAATTAATATTTCATGCCCTAGGGAATAGTTGCACAAGCACAAATACATCTACGTGACTTCATGCTTCTCCCTTGAGCCATTTGGCATGAAGGCTAAGATGGCGGAGCAAACAATGGGCAGCATTTCGTAAGAAGACCAGGATGTGGTTTTAGACAGTCAACTGCAAATATCACCCCTCTCTACAGCGGAATAATTCCCTTTGATTTGAACTGTCCTCTTTTCTCCTTCCTGGAAAAAATCTGCTTAACACACCTTGGATATAA
>JANHFT010007168.1:316542-338536 GCA_032467955.1 Pseudoxenodon macrops | reverse complement strand
CTTCCGGTTTGCCTGTTGGGCCGTTTTTCACTCTCTGGAGGCTTCCCTGAAAACTCCTGAAGCCTCCAGAGGGTGAAAAATGGCCAAAAATCAAGGCTGAAAATCAGCTGGCGTGCACTGGAGCTGACAGGGCAATGCCTCACGTGCCCTCAGAAATGACTCCGTGTGCCACCTGTGGCACGCGTGCCATAGGTTCGCCATCACTGAAGTATAATAACCTTGGTAATATATTCATCTTAATGCTATACCTTAGATCTTTGAAACCAGTCTACCAGGGGTGCTGGTAGAGGAAGACAGAGGATCTGGCAGACAAATAGATGACCAGAGAGATGGCAGAAACCTGTGAAGTGTATACATGTGACGTATTATTCTCTATAAGCTTGGACACAGTTTTTGAGCAATCAGAGCAACACTGTGCTTTAAGAAGGGAAGCTCTGTTTAATGGGAAACTCTAACTGGGTTCATAAGAGAGCAGTGGCGAAAAATGTTTTGCAATTCAAACAGGATTAATATGGATTTTTGGGGAGAGACAGGATACCAAAAATTTAAGCTTTCAATTTTATAAATGTTTGAACTAGGCAAGGACATTTGAAACAAACTGTTGTTCATTGTGCCATATTGTGGAATCCACCCGGAAACTTAAAAATGTAATTTATTTATTTTTATTTATTTATTACATTTATTGGCTGCCCATCTTACCACAGGGTAACTCTGAGCAGCTTACAATGCAGTAACGTTTTCTGCACTGCAACCTTCTGCACTGGCTTTAGATATTTTATCATAAAGAGCTCTGATGCTCAGGCCAGAAGCCTCCAACTTCCAGCTGATTCCCACACAGGCAGTGGTGGGATTCACCCAGTTCACATCAGTTTGGCAGAACCAATATCTAATTTTTTGTTGAGTTCTATGAACTGGTTCTGGTTTTCATTCAACTTTCTTGTAGGTGGGGAAAAAAAAACCCTCCCCAAAAGTCGAAGAGAAGAGTGAGAGAAACCTTCGATTATGTCACTCAGGCAAAAACTGTCTCTCGTGGCAGGGGTGAGACCTACGCATAAGGCGACAGCTCAGGGCCAAAGCGCAGGTGGAGCACCAGAGGGTCAGGGAGGGTGCTGACACAAGCAGGTGTCCTGCCTGCAGCACCCATTCCTGCTGCCTCTTCCCGGCCAGAACTGGAATGCCACCATGTTTAAGTGTTGGTAGATGCCGGCCTTCCCTCTGGTGGGTCTGAGCAGGTGCTGGAGAGAGACGGGCCCATTTCAGTGTCTGACGCCCAGATCCCATTACTTCCCCCAAGTATTTCTTTGCCTATCTGATTTCCAGCTCTGTCACATTTCTCCATCACATTTCTAGCTGTTCTGTGCAGGGAAACAAAAGTTTGTGGGACTAAAAAAAAAATTCAATCAATCAATTCCATGCAAAAAATATATATTGATTGAACTTTTTTTTTAGTGCCACAAACTTATTTCCCTGCACACGACGGGGAGAAACATGATGGAGCTGGAAATCAGGTTAGCAAAGAAATGTTTGGGGGAAGCAAGGGCATCTGGGTAGTGGTGGGTGGGGCAAGCTCCACAGCGTGGTGCTACGCTGCAATGGAGAAACGGGAAACGGGGTGGCTGGCACGAGGGAAGGAGGCCGCTTTCCCTCATTCTTCTCCCCACTCCTCCTCCTTCCCTCATGCCGGCCACTCCATTTCCTATTTCTCCATTGCAGCGCAGCAGCCAGGATCCATTTTGATAGCTGGCGGGGGGAGAGTAATTTAATAACTGGTTCACTGAGGGTCAGGTTGGCTGTCACAGGAGGCGCATCCCGCATGTGGGCAAAGCTGGAGGATGGGGATGGGCCATGCCTCTCACAATGGCTAACCTGACCCTGGGTGAACCTGTTGTTAAATTATTTGAATCCTACCACTGCACACAAGGTGAATAAGATGCTAACCTAGCCTTGTACTGTTACTAGGTACTGCATGGAAGAGAATCAGTTCAGGATTAATGCTGTTCTAATGATTTTCTTCAGAGGCTTGGAATAAGATTAAGCACTAAACATAATTATATTTTACTTGTAGAAGATTACATGTAGATACTGAAGTGCAGATGCAAAAACAATACTGCATCTTTTTTTTATTTTTGGGAATAATTACAAACTTCAATATTAACCAATTAAAGCTTTCTGGAATCCCGACACCCACTAGAAAATATATAGTGTCAGGAGTAGGTAGATAATTAAGAAAGGGATTTACAGAGCACTCATCTTCATTTCTGGTAAATATATTGACTTCCAAAATAATGTCACCATCAGTGAACTCCTTTGTTGTGTCAAGGCAAACTTTAATTGCTTCATTTACACCCAGAGGAAACCTTTTACTTCCGCTGAGCTTTTGATTTATGTCTGTTGAAAGACTGCATACTAATCATACTGGATGAAAATCAGTACAAATTTCACTTGAATGTAAAAGAGTCACTGTTTTTGGTTCTGTTTGGTGTATTGATAAATATGTCACAAGACCCCACGGCTCAAAGTTTGGGGAAAATGGAGTATATACCTATACCAAATCAAAGAAATGCAAAGAAATGCATCAATTACTAACCCAGTGCACATGTATTCCTCCTGAGTTTCTTTCTTTCTTTTTTTCTTTCCTTCTTTCTTTCTTTCTTTCTTTCTTTCTTTCTTTCTTTCTTTCTGACATATATGACTATCTTTCATATAATGACTCTAGACTGTTTACCATATAATTACATACATATGTATTCATTACAAGGTAAGCATGTTACATAAATCTGTTCTCTCTCTCTCTCTATATATATATATATATGTTCTATCTATCATCTATCTATATAATCATCATCATCTCTAATCTAGTTTATCCCAATACTTTGCATTATCCATGTTTCCCTGAAAATAAAACAGTGTCTTATTTTCTTTTGAGCCCTGAAATAAGTGGTTGGTCTTATTTTCAGAGAGGTCTTATTATTTTTGAGGTGCAGGAGGATGGTCACCTAGTGGCTGCTGTTGTGTTTTGGGGAGGGCTTATTTTTTGGGGAGGGCTTATTTTAGTGCATGTGCTCAAAAGCCTCATTGGGCTTATTATCCGGGGAGGTCTTATTTTTAGGGAAATGGTACCTTTCCATAAGTTACTATCCTTGTAAACCATTCTTGCTTTTACCTGGTTCATACTTTTTTTCATTAATTTCACTACCTTTTGTTCGTTTAACTTTTCTGCTTTCTCCTTTTGAGGAGTTCATCACCTGGTTTCTAGGGTTTTGATGGTTCTGAACTCTGATTGGCTGCTACTTAATGCTATGTTGATCTGCAATAA
This sequence comes from Pseudoxenodon macrops, assembly GCA_032467955.1. NCBI lineage: Eukaryota > Metazoa > Chordata > Lepidosauria > Squamata > Pseudoxenodontidae > Pseudoxenodon > Pseudoxenodon macrops. Next base: position 335,220 of record JANHFT010007168.1, on the reverse strand, counting down.
ACCTCACTATCTCCACCATTTGATTGAGGATGAGAGGGCTAACCTAGTCTGTATCACCAGGACCTGAAAGGTATGTGGAGGTTCCCCTCTATAAAATTACCCTCTTGTGTTTTAAGGATAGCATCCGAACAACTCCAGGACAAGGTGTGGATGTGGCTTTTGTTATTCATGAGTCCAGTCTGTGGCCTCTAGGGGCCCTGCCCAGACATCACTGGATATGATAACCTTTTTGGTACTGTAGGAATCAGTGCAGATTGCTGTTCATGTACTTTCTTCTCTGATGGGCAGAGAAGACCTATATGTCCTACCTATATTCCTAGATTCTGTGTTGGGGTTGTTGATGGAGTTCCCAGGCTTATGGTTCCAGGGAACTTCAATCAGCTTCTATGTGCCTGGAGTTTGAGATAGTACCAGATCCATAGCTCTGGTTGCATATATGGGAGTACTAGAGGTTCTAGATGTTGCATTATGGTTTCTGCTGTGAATCCTGACAATGGTGATCCCATGGATGTTCCTCTGATTCCTTGGTACATTTGTCCATCACATTGTAAGTCGATAGTAAGACAGAGGTTGATGTCCATGATTCTGGGTATTACAATAATGTATTTGACTAGGGTGAATCCTATATGTAGGTAGCATGAATCTGATATGTAGAGGAAATCTTTGTCATAATAAAAAAGGAACAGCTAGAAAAGACACATGCAACCAACAACATTTTTAAAGGAACAGCATTCAGAAGGGAAGAAGAAAAAACAAGAAGACATTTCCCCTTCCTGGATAGCCTCATCTGCAGAGGAAATGATGGCAGTTAGAAATATCAGTCTATCAAAAAACAACCCACTCTAAGTGCTCCCTTATCATTACCAGGGGTGGGCTGCTGGAGGTTCGCAGGGGTTCAAGAGAACCTCTAGTTAATATTCTGTGCAGTTTGGAGAACCCCCAAATCCCACTCCTGGCTGACCATGCCTACCGAGCCCCTCCCAGGAGTCCCCACAAGTCCCGTTTTGGATGCAGGTAAGTGCAGGGCAAGCACATAGGCTTGAGGAGGGCAAAAAACACATGTTTACAGCCTACAGAGCCTGGGATGGCTGTTTTTGCCCCCTCCCAGAGGGTTGAGGAAAGCTTCTGGAGCCTGGGGAGGGCAAAAACACACGTCCCCCCACTGTGGTGCAGGAGGCCGATTAGGTCACACCCAACATGGTCACGCCCATCCAGCAACCCAGCAGAGAACCCCTTGTTAAAATTTTTGAAGCCCACCCCTGATCATTACCATAACAATCCATCATCCAATTAAAGAAGCTGTGTAATAATTTTAATTTTTGGAAAACAACAAAAGGGAGACTAGAATGTGGAAGGGGCTAGACACGCTTGAAGGGATATTTCCTGTGGGGTGTTTAACATTTTAGAAAAAAGATATGAAGATTTTGAAATTAACTATTAGAAATCCTCCCATGGAAAGTCTTATTAACAAATAAAAATATAAGAGGAATCTTTAAATATTGACTAAAGGGAACTAGAGGGAATTAAAGATTGCAATTAGATGAAATGCAATAGAGCAATACTGTGATTCTAGAAGAAATTGAGGCTATTTGGAAACAGTGTACTCAGAAATTATTTGTGAGATTGTTTGATACTATAAAAGTAGGTATAACAGGATATAAAAGAAGAACTGATTTCACTGGATAAAACAGTAACTGAGACTGGTTTGAATGTGGATTTGGATTTGTTTTTTTAAAAAAGAAATCCCATGCTACAAGAGTAACATTGAAAAGATGTTGTGGATTAGAAAATGGATTTAAAATGACAGACTACAAAAGTGAAATGGATAAGTATGCCACAATAGATTTACATTTGAAACTGACTGATGTTTTAATAACTAAAGGGGATGAATAAAAAAAATATCAGAAGAATTATTTGGAAATCTTTTTTATTTTAGATTTACAAAAGGGATGTATTACTACTAAAATTGTTCATAAAAGGAGACAAAAAGAAAATAAGTAATTAGTTTGTAGGGCATTATTTAATGGAACAAAAAAATCAACCTAAGGGGCATGCATAAGCACACCAGCATGCCTACCATCCCTGTATGAATGTTCCCATGTATTCGTAACCATCTCAAGTACTCATAACCATGCTTATACATTTTATGTATTCACAATCATGTTTATACTTTGTCTGTAATCATATATTTATTTATTTACAAAATAAATAAATAAAATAAAAATAAAACCTTTTTAAAAGCAAACACAAGGAATGTATGGTGAACTTTTTTGACCACATATTTGAGATATAGTTTCTGATAACTATTAATGGAATTTCATTTTGATCAGAACTGAGTAACAAGGTTTCAAATATCTGTTAATAAATAGGAAGATGTTTCTTTTGCTTTATTTCATAGAAAAGTGATAAGTTGGAATACAAAATTAATTTCTTTGATTCGGGTTAAAAGAAAGTTACAATTTTTGCTTCTTAATAGACTTTTGCTAATTAGAACTGCATTATGAGTTTGTACAAACTGATTATTGATAAGGAATGTCATATGGGAAGAACAGATTTTTAAACATTGAAATACTAAAGAAGGTGTTAAATTATTGAAGTTGTTTACATTTATCTGGTCTGAAGGGAAATAATCTTTTATATATCTTTTTTCTTTTTTTTCTCTTTGCACTTCTCTTTTCATCACTTCACTGTTTATATTTTTTTCAGTTTGAATTACTCTTTTACCTTTGTATTTGCAAACTAATAAAATTATTTCAAAATAGGAAAGGAGTGAATATATTATTCCCATACTTTTAAAAATTAACATAGTGGATACATCATGAGAGGATTGGAAGAGATGACAGCGTGAATCAAAAGTAGACTAACAAAATCAGATATGCAGCAACATTCACTTTGTTAGCTGAAAGTATAGAAGATTTGTGAAATAATGTAAAGTGAAAAATAATTCAATTTAAAGTTAAATATTAAGAAGAAGAACACAGTGTTAACAGCATGCTTAGTAACTTATATTTGACAATGAAATATAGATAGTTTTGTTGTCTTCGGCTTCAAAATAGATAAAGATGGGAGTGTGCTGGAAAAATAAATAGCACATTAATCTTTGGGAATAAAGCAATGACAATTTTAGGTAAGAGCAGGAAGGATAAAGAATTTTCAGTGACAAAAACATCAGAATAATTAAAGCCATAGTCTTCCAGTGGTAATATACAACTATGAAAGCTGGACCCTGAGAAAGAGCAGGAGAAAGAAATAAGTTACAGTCTTGGAGATATTTACTCATGAAGTGCAAGAACCAGCAGTAATCAATTTGGGATCAAATAAAGCTTGGCTGCTCACTTAAAGCCGTGATCAGCAAGCAGAAATTTTCCTACTTACACATCAGAGGTGGGATTCAGCAGATTCTGACCAGTTCTAGAGAACTGGTAGTGGAAATTTTGAGTAGTTCAGAGAACTGGTAAATACCGTATTTTTCTGAGTATAAGACGCACCTTTTCTCCCCCTAATTGGGGCTGATAATTTGGGTGCGTCTTATACTCCGAATATAGCTTTTTCAAAGCTTTTTTTCAGACCTAATGAGGTGAGTGAAGAGTGAAGCAATCTTTGCAGCCTTTTATTGCTACTCCCTCCAAAGAAGCTTTTTTTTCAGCCCTAAGTCCTTGCAGGCTTTTTTCATTGCTACTCACTCCGAAGAACCTTTTTTCCCCAGTTGCTAACAATCTTTCTGGCTTTGCATACTTTGTTCATTGCTTCTTTCTATCAGGTGTGCTTTAGAAACTTTTTTTCCAGTCCTAATCATGTGCTGAAGCTGAGGACTAAGGACGCTAGTCAGATGAATACCTGGTAGGCAGATTTCCCCCCCTATTTTCCTCGCCAAAAACTAAGGTGCGTCTTATACTCAGGTGTGTATTATACTCTGAAAAATACGGTACTACCTCTGACTGGCCCCGCCCCCATCTATTCTATGCCTCCTGAGTCCCAGCTGATCGGGAGGGAATGGGGATTTTGCAGTAAACTTCCCCTGCCAAGCCCATCAAGTCATGCCCACAGAACCAGTAATAAATTTTTTTTGAATCCCATCACTGTTACACATGTGAGAAGATGTCGGCCTTGGGAAAAAGATCTGTACTCTTGGCAGGAATTAGAGAAAGGGGAAGAAAAGGCATTCAATGAATAATGTAAATGGACAAAATCATATAGATTACTGGAATACCAAAGACAAGGCAAAAAGATTAGCATTGACCACAAAATTCAACCTAGTTTGATGACAACTAACTAACTAACTAAATAACTATTTTTTTAAGCTGATGGAAACAATTATTTATACCTTTTTCTGGTAATTACTTTGGCCAATTCTACGCATCATTTATGACAAAGAGAAATTAAATATATTAGGTATATGCTTCCATTGAAACCTTACTACACATTACAAATTATATGATGCAACTATCCTTGGAATGTGCTATTTCTGAATCTGTTGTCTCTGCAATAAAGAGAAACATGATTTTGCATGCCAGAAATTCTGTGTGATCTGGCAAACCAACATATAAATGATAAAGAATGACATCTTCATATTCTCCCTTATTTTTCTGAAAAATAGATTGAGCGTCAGTAATTAGTCATGGAGAGAGAGAGAAAAATATAAGTAAAGAAAAACATCTCAAAATATAAACCTATATTTTATGCCAGGTTGAATGGTTTGTTGTGATGATCCATTTATCCTCCCATAATCACAACATATATAGAGATGCAGTGGTTCAGTTGCTTAATGATGTTGGAAATGGTATTGGTCCAGCGCAAGGGTGTCAAACTGGATTTTGAGAGTCAGATCAACATTGTAGTTCTCCTCCGCAGGCCATCCGGGGCGACGGGACAGGACAGATGCCTGCTGAAGCACCCTGCTTGCCAAATTGGGGTACACATGCCCCTCCTGTGCCCCATTTTGGCTGGTAGAGTGCTACAGAAGGCCATCCAGGCTGAAAACGGGGCCCAGGGGGGCCACACGTGGCCTTCCCCATGCTCCATTTTGGCCACCAGAGGCACGGTGGGCCAATCCTTTGCTATTTCCAGGCTAGTCCCATGTGCCAGATTTAAGCACCCTGTGGGCCAGATCCAGGCCATGGGCCTTGAGTTTGACACCCCTGGTCCAGTGGTTTGAGTCCTAATACTGCATGGCAAGGTGAACTCCCATCACGTGCCTCAGATTCTGGCCACCTAGCAGTTCGAGAGCATGTTATATAAATATATATTTAAAAATTTGGTGGGGAGACAAGCTGGTGCTTCATGTGGATGGTTAGAATCCTGCTGATGCTGGACCTTCCTGGTTGCAATGCCTGTTTGTGAGGGAATTTTCTGGAGGGAGAGGGCCCTGATAATATTGCAGGGAAGTTTCTTGTTTTTCTTTCAGGTACAGGGCTACTGTATATTGCCCCCTCTGACACACTTGGAAAGTGTGTGAGCATGAACCAACAGGGTTAGCAGTCTTAGGCATCCAAACTACTATTCTGTATTAGCATTGTTGTCTCTTGGCTAATGTAACATTGCCATATGATAAATAAAAATAACAACACATATCAACCCAGTAGGGAAACCAAGGTGAATTAACGACAAGAGTCTTGTAATTGCAGCAGGTATAAATGCAATAAATAAATACAATGAATTATAAAGGAATTAGGGTGTGATGAAAACCACCAACAGTCTGGAACACACACATGTGGAACTAAATGGTTTTTGGAACAATAATAATAACTAGACATGTAATAAAATGAGAAGCTGAGTTTCTGTTTTATAACCAGTATCTTTCTACGTGTCTTCGATCTTCTTATCTTCTGGTTTATCAAAAAGATGGTGAACTAGAATAACAGGAAAATATTATTTGGATTCTTCTGCAATGTGTATTTTAGGAGGTCTGGGTGGAGGGATTGTGGCTTGATTTTTATATTTTCTCATCATATAGTACTGGTCTTCAGTAATCTCTTCTACAATTGACTTTATTGGGAAATGCACCGTATCGTCTGGATATTCTCTCAGCAATTGGAAGGACATATTTAAACAGTGCACAGAAACTTCCCAAATTTCTGTGGGATTATTGAGATTGCTGATTAACAAGTAACAATCGTTGATTTCCTCTTCAAGCTGCAGATAGGGAATCCCAGCCAAAATATCCTCCTGGGTGGAAAGATCCCTTATGCCAACTGTGACATTTAACGGAAAGTGGAAATTGTTGCAAAGCTCTGAAAGATCATATTGATTCCTATCATGCACCACTTCGTTGAAGCCTCCTTCCATGAACATTGGAAGAAGGATGGTCTTATTGACTTTATTTGGCAAGATAATTTGTTCACAAGGTAATGCAGCCTTCACACACTTCCTTCCATATTCCACAACTTGGCTTTTCTGGTACTTGGGAATCAAAAACTCATCTCCAACAGAAACTGAGCACATCTCTTCATGCGGACAGTCAAAAGCTTTGGTAGCTACAACATGAAGCTTTTCCTTCACGTCCCTTGCTATTTCCAGGTCATAGGCAGTTGTGAATTCGCGAGGTTTTCTTTTGAATTTCCCTTTGTAGCTTTCAGGAATTAAAAAGTATCTTTTAGAGGAATTATTCTTGATTTCAGATGCTAAGATTCTTCCAGCCTGATACTTTTTGTAAATTACTATTTCTCTGCCAGGACACAGGAAATTATAAGAATGCTTGTTTCCAATGGAGTCTTCAATTATGGAAACAACAAAAGGAGATCCAGTTCCTGCCTTTTCTAATATATCTTTCACTGATAATGGCTGGAGAAAAGTATTAATATTGTAATGGTCAGTGACATCTTCAACTTCAACATCTAAATCAGAATGGAAATGCACGATCTCTTTTTGAACTGGAAAAGAAAGATAGAAACAAAATTCTGGTCAGTTTTCAATGATATAATGGTGCTAATTACCCCAAAGCCAGTTATATAATAATTAAACATTTTTCTATGCAAATCATTGATTATTATACTGAGAGTTGCTTGAAATAATGGGATTCTTTTAATCTCTATGAGATGAAATGTTATGTCCAAACACATCTAAATGTTGAAATTAATTATTAATTAATTAATTAATTAATTAATCCAATATTTAAATTGTGGTAGTAATATCAGCAATTGCAATATATTTTAGGTGCTTTAGGATGCACAGCTATGTTTTTAGGTGGGTTAGACGAATGAGTTGGTGTGTTTGTGTGCAAATATTGACTCCTGGTGATTGTCTGAAATAATTCCTGCAGTTTTCTTGCAAAGATTGTCAAAGTGGTTTGCTCTTGCCTTCTTCTTCTAGGACTGAATGACTGGCCCAAAGATACCCAGCTGGCTACATGCCTAAAATAGGACTAGAAAAATATAGTTAATACAGAATTTAGACTGTAGTTAAGTTGTACAGACTGTTCTACTCAGCATCCAAAGGGAGCTGGATGCCTTTGTAACACAGAATAGTTCTTCTTGAGATATAGCTTGGAGAAGATAGTGCCTGGCCCAAATCACCCAACTGGCTTTGTACTTTAGGCAGGATTTGGACCCAGGACTCCCTTATCCTAGTCCGGTATCTTTTCTTAATGTTTACTGTACAATGAATTATGTACTTGCATTTATACTAAAGAGCTGCATATTGTGCACACATCATTTAAACATTGATTAGTCCCCTTCAACAGTGACAATTTTATTTATAATAGAATAAGTACTAGCTGTGAGACTGTTATTTCTTACGGTAGGGGTATCAAACTCCGGCCCATGGGATGTTAGATGTGGCCCATGGAGCTGCCCTTGAAACAGTGAAGGACCAGCCCGTGGTGCCTCTGACAGTGAAAATAGAGCTCGGGAGAGCTGCCTGCAGCCCTCCTGAGCTCAATTTTCGCTGGTAGATGGTTGTAGGAGGCCATCACAGTTTACAACAGAGCTCACAAGGGCCGTGGACATCCTCCAGAGCTCAGTTTTCACTGGCAGAGTGTTGCAGGAGGCCATCACAACCGAAAATAGAGCTCGGGAGGCCATTTTTGCCTGCAGAGAGCTCAGACCACCACAGGTGCCCCCTGACATGACTGATGTCAAATTGGCCACACACACCCTGCCCCCCCCCCCGAGGTCAAACACAACCCTGATGCAGCCCTCAATGAAATCGTGTTTGACACCCCTGTCTTACAGTCTCTACATTTCTATATTGTTTCAAAAATATGCAGAAATCTGGTCTTCACAGCTCACAAAACAAATATCTTGTTTTAGGAAAGCTAGTTATTTCTCAGCAGAACATAGCATAAGCTGTTATAGTGGAAAATATCCACTATAATTTATGTGTGAATTTGTGGTAAAATTCATTGATACTTTAGAAAACAGAGAAGTAACTGAAGCCTATATTGGAAGACGGAGGTATAACATAACTATTTTATCTGAAAAAATATATTTGAAGCTTGAACCTGATATTCAATTAGGAAAAAGCTTTAACAACACTAACTCTAATTCTAAAATCATACTTATTTCAGTAAAATGTTTGGATATCTTTAAGAAAACGTCCTTTTCCTTTGCTGCCTTTTTCTTGTTGTTGTGGGTTAGGTAGCAGGGTGCTTTCAGACAGAAAGTAACTATAAATTATATCACATTGCATTACTATAAAGCAGACTACACAGCATTGCTTTGTTAGAAAGGCTGTGAGAATATTGAGGCAAATGATCAACGATGAACTTCTCACCTCCATGAAATTCATCAGAAGAAGCAGGCAGCCATACAACAAAAGCTTTATTTTGGGCAATTCCACACTGCAGTCTAAGTTGCTAGTTTCCCTTGTAGTTCCTGGCTGTTTCTTAAACCAACTTCAGAAATCCCAGCCTGGTTGTAGTGAGTTAGCTATAAACCCATGCTGGAACTCAGTCTACATTATGGCCATCACAAGCCCTAAGTCAGGGGTGTCAAACTGGCAGTCCATGGGCCGGATGTGCCACCCCAGCTCCGCAAAGGCAAAAAACATTGTGATATGTCACATGGCATCAATCTGACGCAGTGAGTTTGACACCTGTGCCCTAAGTGGTCATTCCCCATTTCTTGCCATTCCCGTACATGCAGGGAAAGCAAAATTCGTTGACTGGTTCATGTGGAGCATCTCCCAGTGCCTGCATTTTCCTTTTAGGCACTGATCCCTCCTCACTAGGCATTGCCTTGCCTAGATGTTTGCATACATGGAAGCCTTCATATACCCCTTCCCATATATTTCCTTTGATACAAAGGCAAGTCCTTCCTTTGTTTTCTTTCTCTCCCCTTGTGGTACCATCATTGCTCTGAGGTGACAGTTGTCACAACAATAGGGAATAAGTTGTTCTTTCTCTTCTACGTCTTTCTGTTGGAAGAACCATTGGAAATAGCAAGGAAGAATGGCTTAATTTAATAGAAACAAAGTTATAACATAAATATAATTTTGAGCCATGATGGCACAGTGATTAGAGTGCAGTACTACAGGCTACTTCTGCTGATTGCTGGCTGCCTGCAATTTGGCAGTTTAAATCTCACCAGGCTCAAGGTTGACTCAGCCTTCAAGACTTCCCGAGGTGAATAAAATGAGGATCCAGATTGTTGGGAGGGACTATGCTGACTCTGTAAACCACTTAGAAAGGGCTGTGAAGCGGTATATAAGTCTAAGTGTTATTGCTATTTTTAAGAATAAAGGAAAGGGGAAGAAATCTCTACAGCAGTAGAACGAAGGGATAGAAAAGCAAAGGGGGAAATGCCTCACCTGTCCAGAAACTATAAAGATGGTGACCATTGGGAGATAAAAGAGCTGAGGGATATATGAGCTTCTAAGGCTGGGGTTCATTATTAATTATTATTATTATTATTATTATTATTATTAATTAACAGGCTATTATTGAATCAACAAAAAGATTATTGGGGAGAAAATATCAGCAACTGCTTATCAGCAAATAACACAACAGCCTAGCAACCCAGGAATAATTAGCTGCCTACGGCAATGACCAGCCACTGTAAGTAGGAAGCTATGCCAGGGACTGTAGCCAATCAGAGTTGAAGATGCTACCAAGATGGACAAAGAGCTGTAGGCCATCTATTTTGAAGAGCTTAAGATGTCTTGGGTCAGAAAACAACAGTTTTTAATGGAAGCTGGTAAATCCAGCCATGGGATGCATTTGCATGGACTGGGTTTAGGACAAAGATGACATCATCTGTTTGTGTACTCGGGAAACCATGGCAATGGGCCAGGCAAAAAGTCTGGATCAGCTGATAGAATGATTTCTTGCTGGAATTAAGTTTGTTAGATTTAACAGGGAGGACAGATCTTCTGAAAACAAGCTACACAAAAATGTAGTATCGCAGGGGAATAATGCAGTAATAAACAGTCCTGAAAAACATATAGATAATTTCTAGTCATCTAACTTATCTCACATATTCTATATGCATAGCCTAACAGAAAATAGTTAGATGTAGGCACATAATTGAAATCGACCTTTGCTTATAAAACTTGCTATTTTGCGAGGATGAAAGCACCTTTCATGTATTTCTGGCTTCATGTTCACAGCCACTGCATAATCAAGGATAATGATGGTGGCGGTAGATGATTCTCTTGCTTCTGGCCTTCCATGTAAAATCTGCAGCTACCTCCGGTGATGTAATATTTTTAGAACAATCACTTCAACAGCCCTCTCTCCTCCAAAACTCACTGCTAAAGAGACTACCATGAGGGGAGAAATTGCAAGGAGGAACACAAAACCTGTAAAGGGACAAGCACCAGGGAAAATCGGAGAGGCTTCTGAAGATATAAAACTTGAAAGTCTATTAAACAATTAATAGACGTGAACCCTGAGTTATATACCCTAACCCAGAGACATCAAACTCAATGCCTGCGGGCTGGATCTGGCCGATGGGGTGCTTAGATCTGACCCGCAGGGCTAATTTGGAAACAGTGAAGGACCAGCCCGCGGTGCCTCTGCCAGTGAAAACGGAGCTCGGGAGGACTGCGTGCAGCTCTCCCAAGCTCTGTTTTCACTGACAGAGGGTTGCAGAAGGCCGTTGCAGCTGAAAACAAAGCTCGGGAACCCATTTTCACTGGCAGAGCACTCAGACTACCACAGGCATGCCCGACACAAGTGATGTTCAGCTGGCTACGGCCACCCTGGCCATGCCCATCCCAGCCCCCTTAGGTCAAACACAACCCTGATGCGGTCTTCAATGAAATCAACCTTGACACCCTTGCCCTAACCTACTCTAACCTACCCTAACCTAATTTGTTATTTATCACGGAAGCATACTCGGATGTTCTCAGCTTGTCAGAAAGAAGGCTAGACTAGTGTCCCTCTCATTGAAGCTTTTTGATTTTGTTTTGTTTTTAATTAGAGGCATTTATTTATGTCACCATCGCCACCACTGCTACACTACTATGACACCTCTCCCCCTTTCTCTATCATCATATATAGCCTGAACTAAAGTTGTCCAAAAATCAGATTACTACCTCATTGGTGTGAAATAGAAGTATTTATCAAACTTTATTCTTAGCTTTGGCATAATAGTTCTAGATGACAGAATAAAGTGTTTTCTTTTCTTTCTTTTTTTAGTCCATTAATCCTTGTAGCCAAGCCCTGTTTTCATTTGAAAATAGCCATTTAGGACATCAAGTCCAATCCCTTACTGAACACCAAAATCAAAATTAAAGCTTTCTTCAACACAACCAAGGGATAACATTGGGTATTTTGTTTAACTGCTGAACTGGTGTTAATATTAGGAAGGTCTTTGCTAACCTTCAGTAAAAATGTTCTTTCTTGTCCGCATTAGCTATGTTTGGAGGATTTCAGACAAAATGTTGAGATAATTCCAGTTGGAATTTCAAAGTTAATTCACTGGGCTGATGCTCTGGAACTGAAGAACTGTCTCCAGTTACTGTTATCATCATAATGATAGAATACCAAAAGCTGTGTCAGTACGACATCTTCCCCATTCAATAATATGATTATTATTCTACTGTTAAGGTTGCAGTTCTTCCTCTATTCCTTATTTAAAAGGTTCAGAAAAGGATCAGAGCCTCCTACCTAGGCATCCTGTACAGGTGTTCATTTGGAGCTCTTATTATTCCCATTCAGTCAAGAATCAGAATCTCTCAGTTATAGAGAGCCAGGTGAAAATATGCATAGATAGACAGGCTGAGTTGATGGGACTTCTTTGGAATCAACCAGCCACATTAGCATGTCTTTTTCATGAGTGCATCTCCAGGTATCGAGTGGAGACCGAGAAGGTTTTCCCCCCCCTGTACATCTGAGTGCATCAATGGTGCAAGTCTATTTCCAGATGCACACTTCTTTCAGTGGACCAGGCCAAAGCCAGCTTTATTACTAAATATAATGCAACACTTCGATCGCTTATTTATGACTCTTCTACAGGTCAGTTCCTGAATTATACTGCATCTGATCATTATTTGCTATGTGTCCATATGCTCATTAGGCAATCCTTGTAGAAGGAAGACTCCAACAGTAAATATGCAAGAGCTGGAACAGGTTCCACTGCTGGAAAAGCTGGGAGGAGAGTTCAGTGGCAATGAGTGGACTTTTGGGAGAACTAAAATAACAGGTATGGGAGGAGCCACTGTGGTTCATGACAGGGGTGGGTTCCGGATATTTTTGCTGCCGGTTCGCTCATGGTTGCGCTGCATAAAGTGCGCACATGCAGCAATCAACAACTAGCTTCTGTGCATGCGCAGAAGCAAAATCCAAGATGGCAGTGCCCATGGAGATACCGACGGGACAGGCTCCATGACGTCATCGCCAGGTTATTACCGATTCTATAGAACCAGATAGAACTTGTAGGAACCCACTTCTGGTTCATGAGCTGCAATGGCGCAGTGGTTACAATGCAGTACTGCAAGCTATTTCTGCTGAATGCCAGCTGCATGCAATTTGGCAGTTTGAATCTCACCAGGTTCAGGGTTGGCTCAGCCTTCCATCCTTCCGAGGTCGGTAAAATAAGAACCCAGATTGTTGGGGGCAATAGGCTGACTGTAAACTGCTTAGAGAGGGCTATAAAATAATAGACATACATACAGTACCTATATACACTGGAATATAAGTCTAAGTGCTATTGCTAGTGCGATAGATAGGCAGATCAAGTCTATGGTATCACTTGGAGTTACAAACAAGTGGGTAGCACATAATGATCAATTGATCACATGTTATTAGGGAAATCCTAATCTCTTAGGTTTTTGTCCTGATGGTGGGAGAAAAGTGAGGTCAAGTTAGGGGAGAGAGAAAACACATTCCTTCTGAAGAAAGGAGGCTGAAAGGAAAAACTAAGAATCCTCTAATGCAAAGAAAGCAGAACAAAGAGGAAGAGAAAATCAGGGAGGATGAGCCTTGCTGTTATCTCTTCTTAAAGTGGTAAAAAAGATTTACCAAAGTGGATGTATCTCTGCTCATTCAAGCAGAAAATTACATCTCCAGAATAATAGGAACTTTTAAATTGTACCCATCTCATTTTCAGTCTGTCCTAAATGTGGGGATAAAAAGCACATGCTATGCACATTCACATACATTGTGGCCCATAATATCAATAGCCAAAAAAAGGTTTCAAATCTTAGGATACAACATGACATGCGATTGAATTACAAATAGACTAGAACTAAATCATTTGCTTTATTAACCTGTTCAAATTATTGAGTTTCTATTTTGTGTGTGTGTGTCTTTGAAACACTTTGGTGTTTCTGATTTATTAACTTACATTTCATCACAGCATGGACTTCATATACAGCTTCTAGAATTCCACAGCTCCCAAAATTCTTAGGCAGCAGCTCAGGACAGTATCCAGCATCACCAGTATTAAGGAACAGGACTTTCCTTGTATGGCTCTTTGGGATTTTCCATTCGGCAATCTCTTCCATGGTGTATATTTGGTCATCTTCACATTCATAGAAATCTCCTTCTTGAGAACATGGCAAAAGAAAGGCGTGTACCTGGCCATTCCTCTTGATTTCACAATTCACAGTCAGGGTCTCATTGCGATCTTCTACAGACATAAATACAATTTTCTCCCCCTGTTTGATGGTCAGGTTTTCTACCTGGATATCCTTAGAGCAACAGAAGCATGGTTGTTCCTGCTGTGTTGGCCCAATCCAAACTTTGCTCACAATTTCTTCAACGTTGACATATGGGGTTTTATCAGCCACTACCTTGCAAAGTCCTTCAAAGGCAATTTTCAAATTGGGGAAAAAGTGTTAAACATTATGCAAACATTAAACATTACCGAACATTCATTTTACATTTACGGTTGCGTGAGTTCAGGAAATTTATATTAAACTAGAAAAAGATGGCAACATTTTTGTAAAATAAAGAAAATGTACATATAGGTAGATTTATATGTGTGTGCCAGAGGTGGGTTCCTACTGGTTCTATACGGTTCTACAGAACCAGTAGTAACTTGGTGATGACATCATGGAGCCGATCCCGTCGGTGTCTCTGTGGGCGCCGCCAACTTGAATGTTTGGATTGCTGCATGCACGCGCGCACGCACACTTCACATTCTGCACAAAAATATCCGGAACCCACCCCTGGTGTATTCATATTTGGGCATGCTATGAAGTAACATTTGCTCATTTTCATTTGCCAAATTAATAATTGAAATGTTATCCCCCAAGTATTTAAGCTACTTTATTTTCAGAATATTGTGCCATATGACTTTTGAACATGAATGTCTACAACAATTCATCTTTGATTTGGAGACAAGATTTCCCCTTTGCTTTTTTTCTAACGTTTTTTTAAAAATCCCACCTCTTTTTCATGTGAAACCTGAGGCAGTGAATGCAATCTAGTCTTCCTTCCTCCTTCGACTGTCACAACAACAACCAACAACAACAACAATCCTGTTAAGTGAGTTGAGTGGAAAGAGAGGGACTAATGTGAAGTCACTCTGCTACTTTTTTTTATGCCTAAGGCAAGACTACAACTCACATTCTCCTGATTTCCAGGCTAGCTGCTATATCAAACTGGCTCTTAAATAATTTCAAGAGGTAGCATGCCAATTATAATGAGGTCTGAAGCCAGTTGTCAGTAGGGCTGAAGCTACAGATGCAGCCCACAATGGGCAGTACCACTCATGACCCATCTCCCCCTCTTTAGGACTATTTAACAAGCTTCTTTAACATCGCCTTATAGAAAATGCAGGTATATAATAGTATTAGATTGCCCCTGTTCAGCTGGCTTCATATTGTCAAAGCTTAACTTTTGAGGAGCCAGAAAGAATTATTTTTACAGGAAGAAGTAAAGATCAGAGTTTCCTCTCTCTGAGAAAAGAGATAGCACGAAGTCTTTGTTGGAGCTATTATTGGTCAGGACTCTGGAACAAGAAAGTTGACTTTCAGATGTAATTGAGCCCAGAAATTCATTTGCAAGTTGTTGTGGTTGTAAGTTGAGGTATCATGTGACAGGATTCAAACTTACAAAGTTTTTTTATGATGGTTGCTAAGCAAATCTATTTTTCCCAATGGGCATTTTTTTCTTTTTGGCTGGAAACTAGAACTAAATGCTGAAAACTGGTTAAAAAAAAGCCATCACAAATCACTGTCACATGATCGCAGGACATTGCAAATAGCCATGAAAGTGAGCCAAGTTACCAAGTGCCCAAAATATGATCCTGTGACTCTGTGCGTGGCCATCATACCTCTGAAAATGGCACTTAGGTAGCTCTGGGAGAGGATTGTTTTAAATCTGAATGGTTGTTAAGTGACTGGTCATAAGTTGAGGATTACCTGTATTATGATGAATGGTGACAGTAGTGAGTGGGAGCGATACAAATGAGTTTTGTATTTAGGCATGGCAGGATTTGAGTCACCTAGTTCTAATTACATCTGTGGAATATTAAGAAGCAAAAAGTTCTGCAAATGAAATCTCTGAAAGGTGTTTTTATTTCCATCTTAATCAGAACCACTGAAACTGTTTTATTAGAATAAGGGGATGGAGGGATAGAGGAAGAGCACCTATATATAATTGGAAGATGTTTTCCTTATTTCCCTTTTCTTTTTTCCCCTAGAGCAAGACTTTCCAATCTTGGCAACTTTAAGACTTATGGATTTCAACTCCTAGAATTCCCCAGCCAGCATGCTGCCCAGGGGTGGGTTCTGTTACTGCTGGTTCGCTCAGTGATGCGCTGCGGCCATGCACATGCAGTACTTAAAAAAAGCTTCTGCGCATGTGCAGAAACAAAAAACAAGATGGTGGCACCTATGGCACTGCCAAGAGAACCAGCTCGGGGGCGTGGCAGGCCCTTATTGCTGCCGGTTCCAGTGAACCGGGCTGCCAAGTTACTAATGGTTCCATAGAACTGGTCCAAACCGGTAGGAACCAACCTCTGATGCTGCCTTAGAAGAAGGTTTAACGAGAAATTTAGAGAACCAGGAAGTGAAAATTAATTTGGTTCTGTGATTGAAGTATAACTTTTGATATTCTAGCATTTATGGAGGGAACTGTATGCTCTGGAAAATGCATTGATATTTCTACAGTATCTATCTGTAAAATGTAATGACATAAACTGTTGGTATTGACTTGGGATTTAGGATTTTTCTTTTTTCTCTTTGATCCACAATTGTTCATCTTTTATATAAGACTGACTGTTGTGTATCACAGAGGTTAATTTAGGAGAATAAGATAGGACACCTGGGAAAAAAAACTACTTCAAAACTATTTTATGCTCTTTGTCTCTGCTTACTAGCTTTCTTATCAAATGAGAAAAAGATTGTACTTTACCTGGAAAATTTAGAGGTAGTTCTACTGTAGTGGATTGTATGTTTGCATCTTCATTTCTTAGATTACTTGCAAGGATGTTTTTAATTTCTAAAGCAACAACTTTAATCACATCACCTGTGGACAAGCAACATTCATGGCCAAGCTTTTCATAGATCGAACCTAAGAGATGATGTGAAGATAAAAGAAGTTTTACTGATTTTATTAGCAGCATTAAAATACAGTTCTATACATTCTACTGTTTCATCTTCGAGAAGCAATATATTTTCATCTTTAATGCACAGGTTAGATACTATCTATTACTCGGGGTGTAAATATCAAGTGAGAACCAAGATAATTATTTTAAGACTTGCTAACTTACACCTTCATCTGCTTCTAAGGGGGAATGGCAGCTTCTGAAAGAAGCAAATCTTCTCTTCCACAATTTGTCCAGAAACTATTTGTTTAATTTGTTGCCAGAACTTTGTATGTAATTTTGTGAATCAACAGCGCTGCTAGAATCTAATATTTTCAAATTGTTTATGACTAATTGAAAAAACCTTTAGCAGTCACTCTAGGATAGGGGTGTCAAACTGGCAGTCCGCGGACTGGATGTGTCACCCGCAGGTCACGCCCACCCCAGCTCTGCAAAGGGGGAAAACGTCATGATATGTCACGTGATGGCAACGTGGCATAGTAGTTAAGGCACATTGCTAGAAACTGGGAGATGTTAGTTCTAGTCTTCCTGTAGGCATGAACCCAGCTGAGTGATCTTGGGCCAGTCACTCTCTTTCAACCCTGGAAAGGAGGCAATGGTAATCCACATCTGAAAATGCTACCAAGAAAACTGCAGGCACTTGCCAGGAGTCAACACTGATTTGAAAGCACCAAGGACTACAGGCTACTTTAAAAGAAGAACCCAAATAAAAGGATAATTTCAGAAACAATCAAATAATGAGTGGTGGTTATTGAAACAGTTCTGAAACTGCTTACAACTGGGAGTTTCAGTTGATTTCAAGATTGCGTGCCCCCATTTTAAATATCACAGAACTTTTCTGTCTCAATTTTGTTTGTTTGTTTATATATTTTAGAGATCTTGGGATTTAAATCTGAATACATGGTTCTTGACATATCCACATTTCTCAGGGAAAACATGCCCCTGTTTAACAACCTTAAGTCAGCAGAAAATTCAATTGTCAATAAAATTGTTACTTTATGTAATTTTTAAAAGGAATGCCTTTATAAGGTGGGGAATACAAATTCATTTCCTTGAAATCAATTGGCATATAACATCCTTAGCTTATTCAATATCAACATATATTTGATTCCTTAGAGGAGAGAGTTTCAGTAAATTAGATACATTTTTAAAGGACTTATTGTTCTTTAAAATTATATTTATGCTTAAATGAATCGCCTTATTTATTCATTTCTTCAATATTGATTATACAATAATTACCAGGGGAGAGAAAAATGAGAAATGTTTTCTTGTTTGTTTCTAATTGGAAACAAATGTTGCCGCCTGAAAGATTTATTGTACGGTTTTAAATTGCTCATGGTTTGATGAAACAAAACCTGAACTGAGCTAGGGTAGTCAGCATTTGAATGAACCAATCCCTGAAATGGTATCAAGTGTTTTGGCTGTGAGAAACAGTGGGAAAATCTTGGGATGCTAAAATCTGCAATGGCATCAAAGTAGTACAAAAATCAAACTCTTCGTTACTTCATAGCGGTAGTCTAGATCTTTGCAAGTCAGTTATGGGGGCTTTAGCCTTAGCTTTTCTGATTACAATTAAAAAAAATATGTGGTTAAAAATCTTAACCACAACTATGCTTAAGATTTTACTTCAGCTTTAATTACCATATTTTTCTGAGTATAAGACGCATCTTTTCTCCCCCTAATTGGGGCTGATAATTTGGGTGCGTCTTATACTCCGAATGTAGCTTTTTCAAAGCTTTTTTTC
>JANHFT010007168.1:283323-297084 GCA_032467955.1 Pseudoxenodon macrops | reverse complement strand
ATTCTATTCTATTCTATTCTATTCTATTCTATTCTATTCTATTCTATTCTATTCTATTCTATTCTATTCTATTCACTGACCACTTCCACCCTAAACATTATATTGTACACTAAGGCAGAAGACAACAGTCCCCTATGTAAGAACTTTCACGCCAACAATTTTTAATGGGAAAGTAGATATGAGAACTGCAGCAATTTATTCTCAATGCTTTACGAAGAAGCAGGAACTGTTAGCCACATTTAAATGTCAAAATGTCATTTTGAATAGAACATTATTTTTGAGATGAAAACTCAATTTGAGTTGTGGGTTTATAAAAACTGTAGGAAACTTGTTTACGCAGATTCCTATAAAACTATTCTCAGGAACAAAACACATAAAAAGGTATAATCTAACATACTGAAGAAAAACAATCACTTGAACTTCTCCACCAGCTGTCTTACATTCTTCTCTTGTCCTTTGTTTGTCTTGTTAATATCATTTCCTTTTATGAAAAAAGAAAAAAAAACTCACTGAGCTTTTGATTACTTAAATAAAACACTAGGCAGTCTTAAAACAGGTGACCTAGCCATTCTTCCTGTTTATGTATCCCTTTCCCTTTGTTTAAACATTTTTTTCTTTGGACATCCAGTAGATCTTTTGGGCTTTATATTTTGATTATAGATAACTTTTCATGGTTGGCTGCTGACTTCACATAAACTTGATAACTCCTGTCTGACTATTGTTTTACTAGTCCAACATCATTTAAAAACAAAACAAAACTCTGAGTTGCCAATTCTTTCTCCCAAGTTGCAGAGAATGTAATATAAAAAGGCAACAAAGTTCAGCCTATACTATTTTTTTATATTTTGAGCATGATAATAATCTCACTGGTTTACTTTGCTCACGTCTTCATCTAGCTCTGTATTTAAATCTACTGTAAGAAAATGTTCTAAAGTAATGGCTCTGTGTGGAATTAAAATATCACACTTTAACATGAATGTAGTTCTGTGTATCACCCTGCATTGGAGGAAATTCTCACTACTTAAAAAAAGTTGATCCTTATCTGTGCAGTAAGAGTGAATCCTAAGTAAAGAGCCAGAAAATCTGAATTATTTCTCATGAATGAAGGCAAATATACATGTCCCAGGATAATGTTGCAAGATCCAATCTGGGTCTGTCACCAGAACCAGAGGTTGTCTACTGAGTTTTCGGACTTGTGCTAGAGCCCATCTTCAAGGAACTTCTCTCTACCGGAATGTGTGCTTTAGGTCATATTTATGTGAGCCCTTCCTATTGGTTCATTAAGTGTGTTGATGGCTGGAGATTGGCTGTTTCTTCCTTGTGCTGTCAAGTCCTCACTTCTAATCAACCAATGGAAAGCACCGCATAAATATGATCCAAAGCACACATTCCAGTAGAGAGAAGTTCCCTGAGGATGGGCTTCAGCACATGTCTGAAAGGTCTGGTCCCAATGACCAATCCAGACTGGATCTTGCAGATCTTCTTTCATCTTGGGAAACTAAAAGAAATAACTAGATTCCCATAAAAATACTTTTCTGTCAAGAAAGATCAAGCTATTTGCTTTCCCAAGTGGAAAGATTTGTTGAGTTGACAGGCAAATCTTCAGAAACAATTAAGTAAACTGATTGGATAAATACCACTGGGAAGATCAGTGTTGAACAAAATGAATGTAAATGAATTCAATGTCTTTTCCTTTTAGCAGAGTTCCCATATAAAGGACTTCAGGGGCATTTCTTTCATGACACCCAAGAATTGTTCTGGCCTCTTTAAAAATATATTGCCAAGGAGGGCTGATCTGTAACGGTATTTCAAAAAAGTATCTTGTGTTCAACTCTGGATCTCTCAAATGCACTAAAGATAAACCAAACACATTTCAGAACTTTTTTGCTATAATCTGAAGCACAAAGTAATTTTCCTCTCAAAGTAAACCTTTGATGGATCTGCAGTATTTTCACAAAGTGGTAACTTGGTTATAAATAAACAGCTCGTTTACATGAATTGAATTGTTTATCTTACCTTAAATCATGACAAAAATTCAAGACTTTATGATTTCAGTAATTAGTCATTAGAAGGGACTAAAGATCTCAGGCATAAAAAAGAAAGAAAGAAAGAAAGAAAGAAAGAAAGAAAGAAAGAAAGAAAGAAAGGCAGTCTTGCCTTTTGTCTTTGGTCAGTACTGGGAGAAAATGACACACAGTGGTATGATACTTGAAATACTTCAGGAGATATTTGAAGAAAGGGGACAGAAACTAGCATATACAATGATAGCAATGTTATGCATCTATGGATAAACTATGTCCAAATGATATTTTAAAAGAAATGACACAGGTAAAAGAGAATAGTTTATGCTGAAACAAGCCTTATGCAGAAAATTAGAATATAAATTCAGAATATTGCTGAAATACTGGAAAATGAAACACACCGGATTACAAAAGAAAAATGACAGTTAACGTAGAAATACAAATGACAAATCAAGAGAATGACCTGGACAATGATTCCTTACTGAATCTACAAATGAAGTTTGTTAAAGCCTTGAAGAAGACTTATGAGATGGGAAAAATAAAATCTGAAGAGAAATCAAAGCCTATAACATCATCTGAATTAAATATTGAAATTCCTAGAAGCAAAAGGAAGGAGTGAAAAGTTGGTTTGTTTGACCAAGGTTAACATAAATCACGTTTTTATAAAATTCTGGAAACCCTTTGTGGCTTTTGCTGATACCAATGCTGAAATGTTAATGATTTATGGATTTGTGTGTGAATAAGATACGGGACAAAGAGATACTTGCATGTAACCTTATAGGAGGCGAAGAATTCTAAGTTTGTTTTTAGTTGTGATGAAAATAAGGAATAAGTTCTTTAAATATTTCCTTCTTTTTTCTTTTCCTGCACTTTCTGATCTCTCCTTTCCTTTCCTTTTTGAGTTAAGTTTGTATTGTCTCTATTACTGTTTTTTTAAAAAGAAATTTTTTTTAAAAAAAAAAAGGAAGCTCAGGAGAAGTAAGTTTTTAAAAGCATTCTGCTGCATTTCAGAACAGGAACCAAACCAAAGTTAACATTCTTTTAGTATTTATGGTTAGGAAAGTACTAAAAAAGCAAATAGAAAGCATCATAGTAAGTAAGGAAATTTTATCCTATCTGTATCTGCATGTAGTGCATTTTCATGTTTTAACTTTGTATATATACATTCCATTTAAGTGTATGTATGATTTTCACATACAAAAACATATATGTTCCAGAAGACCTGTACAATGGAAGAAAAGCAATGAGCTATTTTCTTGGGAGAGAAAGGCTGGAGGGCCAAAACAAAGGAGAGGAAGTAATAGCCTGAAGCTGAGTAAATCCCTTTGTTGTCCTTGCCCAAGTATTTCAGTTCTGCCTTAAACTGCTTCAGAGGCAAGCCAGCATCAGCACACAAAAGGAGCAACGTAAATGGTAAGTGTGGATATGCCATTTAGTTATACTGCAAGCAATGAATTAGTGTGCCATTCATGAAGCCAGCCCATAATGTTTTAGTTGACTTCTATAAGAATTCAACGTGGGGATCAATGGATGCTTAGAATAGAATAGAATAGAATTCTTTATTGACCAAGTGTGATTGGACACACAAGGAATTTGTCTTTGGTGCATATGCTCTCTTACACAATCTTAACCAGGAATCTTTTTTTTTTTTTTTTGGGAGCTGCAGATTCCACAAGAGCTATTTAGTACCATAGTTACTTAGTGCTATTTTTAGAGATTTTAACACATCTTCTAAACTGCACACAGTCCATTAGCCTAATATTATGGCACATCAGATCATTAACAACAGTAATTTATTTGAAATTCCACATGGGCAACAAAAGAAAAATCTCGGGTAAGAGGCCACACAAGGCTGGTAGTTTAAATTAGCTTAGTGAATTCAACACCGTGTAAGTTTGTATTACTGTATGTGATGATAGTATATTCTATTTAAACAGCTTTCATTACTTCATTATAGTATTTTCACCTTAACTTAAAAAAATATTGTATATATAATAACTATGATTTTGTTTTTAAAGGGAGATTTTTTTTGCAACTTATTTTTCCATTCCAACTGGGAGTCATATGCATGCAGAAAGAATACATTTATTTCAGCAAGCTGGGAAAACTGTGCACCTTGAACCTGAATCAGAAGTATGGAAGTTTTTCATGAAACAGGATTACAGTAGTATTCTACCATATCTGTGGATTGTTTTATTAGCAACATTATATTTTGATAGGGAAAGCAAAGACAAGAGACCTAGTTGTCTCTGCCCATCGGTGTCAATACCGATTATCCTAGAGGCATGTATATAGAGTATATAGACTGGGTATAAGGAAGCTGACACTGCACTTTTCATACATGAATACTGATATGGAGGAACGAATCAGCTAGCCATTTCAGTCACTATTGTATTTTAAGTTATTATTATGTTCTTTGTTTTTGCTTTTTTTTAAAAAAAAGATGCCATACTTGGATGAAAAGCAGCACTTAAAAGATATAGGAAGGAGCCACACTGGTTGTAGTGGCAAGGAAGTAGGCCTTGATCCTGATGGTTCTCGCTCTCTTGCCCTCCCAGAAAGTTGGAAGTGACCCCAAGCCTGGTTCAAGGTAACATGTCCTGAACTGGCTCCGGTGGGAGCAGGAGCCCAATTGAGGCACTACATTACCTCAGGGGTTTAGGGTCTTTTATACCAAGCTAATTTCTCCCTGTGTGTAGGGCCACCCTCCATATGCCTAGCTCCAAAGTCACCAGTAGCTTCAAAGGTCCTTAAATAGATATGGTAGAATAATACTGTAATCCTGTTTCATGAAAATCTTCCATTTAAGATTTTTATATTTAATAACACACCATGCATTCTTTTATTTTTGGCTCCCCAGAGACTTTTGTATCAGTGTATAAACAGAGTTGTGGATCTTGGCCTTGTTTCCACTAAACAAAATGTATTTGTGTGAGATGAATTACCTTGCACAAGGGAACTGTGGTGTGTGGGGTATTTCCCCCCCATAAAGGAATACGTGTAATCAAAATAGAACACATGAACTTAATATTTTATAAAACTTCTTTAATTCACTCTTATTTTACATGAATATTCATCAGCACCTTATCATTTACTCTTGATAAAAAAAATCAACAGGATACAGTAAATGTTTTTTTTTTTCATTATGAAAATATGTCCAGGCTTATGAATGTGCATATGAAGAGCAAAGTAAAAAACATACCAAAGCTATCACCTAACTCTTGAATTGATTCAATCCATTTTGGCTTTGTCAGAACACAAAGCTACCATTTCCACAAATCTAGACTACCACTGGGAGAAAAGCTGGAGCTTTTTTGAAGCCTTGGACCAAAGCTGATTTCTTGGTTCAGCCGGGAAGTCACGAATAAGGACCAGAAGATTCCTCCAGCATTGCAGAAGGGAACAATGCGTTGGTGTGGTGGCCTAGAACTTGTGCCTTAACTGTAAACATTAAAATAAATGTTATTAACTTGCATTTTTATTTATTTTTGTACTTGCTCTGTGTGTCAAGCATTCATTGTTAACCCACTTATTCCTTACAAAAATTAACGAAACTCCCAAAGTTATATATATGTGCAGTTTCTATTTGATTTCTTATTACTATAAACTGAAAAAAACCCACCTCTATATAGTCTGAGAAAGAAGTTTTATGTTTGGTTTCTTTTTCTTGTTACATGAATTTCATTCATAAGCGTGTACACACACCAACCAAAAAAGCATATCAATGTTTTCTATCTTATCCATAAAAGATCTTTTCAGCCTCTCTCCTTCTACTTACACAATACATACAAAAAATAATCTACAAAAATCATTTACACTTGATTTCAGCAACAATGTTTCTAAGAAAAAAAATGGTTCTGTCCCACCATCATAAAAGGAATGTCAGTAAACAATAAATACAATGTGCTTTCTTTCCTATATAAACATATTTACACTTGAGTCTTTGGCTTATGTTTGAATTTCTTTATAAAGAACTTTGATCAGGCTGTCATTGCACAGTAAAATAAAATACGCCATTTTTAAAAAAATGTTTGCGGGATGTGTGGCTGTATATCTCTCTCTCTCTATTCTTACAGCACATAAAACCTACAGATTATCAATCTGTACACAGTGTTTTTAAAAACTTTTAACAGTATGAAATTAAGAACAATTGTGAAATAAAACATTCAGTAGAATAGAAACATGCAACAGATGATAGGACTAATGTAGCCGAGAGACAGAGGAATATGCAAACACTGGAAAGTTTTGAATAGCAGATGTGTTCTGCCTTGACTCTTAATTTATTTTTGTGGCACTATATTCAGCTTGTGTACAGGGACAGAACAACAGTCTCTTTCTTTGTCTCTCATTTATATATATATGTATATATATATATATATATACTTTACACCATTTATTAAGAAAAATACTTTTGCATTTAAAAATTAAGTCTCCCTAAAACTTCACTAAAACGTTTCTTCATAGGTTCAACAGCGGATGCCAAAACACAGTTTATTAAATTTCATATTATTTGGTTCACTTGATTGTTTTTATCCTTTCATATTAAGATGATTCAAGGTACTCCAGTGCAACATCATAGCAGAAACGATATTGTTCCTAATAGAGCAAAAACAAAAACAAAACAAAAAAGAAACCAAGTTACATTGCATTTGTGGAGGAAAGAAAATGAACGAAGCACTACTGCTCCATAGACTTAATTGCATATTTTGTTCTTAACTCACCATGCTTTTATATTTGTTCATGATTTTTGTTAAAAGAAATAATTGGAATTCCTTGCTATCAATGGCTTCATATCTCACTATGATGCTCATTGCTAGTTATTTGTCTACCAAAGAATAGTTCTGCTCTTTCAAAAGAATAATAATAATAAAAATTATTAACATTCATTTATCAGCTGACAAACATCATTTTTTAATACTATAGCTGGTATTACACCAAATTGAATGAAACAAAAGTAAGTCTAGAAAATCTAATGTAAGCCCCGTCCAAAGGAATTTGACTAAGTCAACATATATAGTTTATAATATGGTTATAAAAATGTGTATTTCCTAACAGATATATCTTTTACCGAGTCCCATGATCTGAAAGGAACAATATTCTGAGCGATGAAAAGAAATGTCAACTCTTTATCTGATTTTTTTTTTAAAGTTACCCACTAGGTGTAGAAAACCATCATGATACAGCACTTAACAGGAAGTGCGAAAAAATTTCCCCCTCAAATAATTTACTGCTGTTTCGTTCTAGCTCTCTGATTAACGTGGTGTGTGGAGGTCAGGTGAGAATGTTTGACTGTTTTCCTTGGCTGGTTCCTTCTCCCAGCTTAACAGCTTTTGGAGATGCGATCAAGCATTTTGCCCACATAAAGCATGGCCTTGAAAATACCCCACTTTGGCAGCTGCTCAGACTGTAACAGAATAGCACCATTGCTTTGTGCTTTTACGTATAATCAAAGCTGTTAGGAATCAGAGCAGGCTAGAAATACTAAAATAAACAACACTGATTATAAAGGACGAGTTCTGAAGTGCTTTTAAATTATAAGTGGGGAAGATATAAAGTACAGATCCGTGGAACTGCCCTCCTCTAGTCTAGCAGAAAAACAAAACAAAACCAGTGCATAAATGTACTAGTGGGAATATTCTGCCAAGGAAAGGATGCAAAAGGGATTTATAAATAATTATAGTGGTGGTAGCCAAAGGGGAAAAAGAAGTTATTTTTCATAGAAGAGGTGTGTCATGTTATTCCACAAATTGATCCCAGATTATAACTCTTGTCATAATTGGCCAAGAATGGTAGGAGTTCAAGGGCCATAAGATCTCCTCTCTTGCTCCAAACCTGATCCTAAGTTTTCCCTTCTTTCTCCTTTCTTCATCCTCATGCCTATTGATTTTCCGTCCTGCTTCCCATACGTTTTAAGCTTGTATGTCTTAAAACGTATCCTTCCATCGTTAGGTCTCCCATTCATCTAATTGCTCTGTTCCCCCTCCACTTCTTTATATATATATTCTTTATATATAACCTGCAATCATCAATTCCATTTTCATTGTCAAACCCAGTTTCCTGTCCTTTATAAATGAATAATTCCTCTGTCACTACTTCATCATTTTTTCCAGGCGCTCAGGAAAATGCTTCCCATTTTTTACTCTTTCCCACTTTATATCCTGTAATATTTTAGGAAAACAAATACTAGGCAAATATGTTAATTATGCCTTTTCTGTTTGCAGGATGTCAGTTGTTTTAAAAAGTCTCACATCAGAAGCACTAGGAAATTAGAATCCCAGATAAGGGATTCTAATTTCTATTGCTTTTAGTTAGGATTGTTTCCATAATTTGAGAGGCTGTAGGTTGATTTACTTTACATTTGAATGATTTACTTTACATTTGAATGATTGTTATGAAATTGAATTCAAAGAAATAAAAAAATGGCCTTTAATAGTCACAGGCTACAGATTCATAGGTTTCAAATTAGTACTGGCAATAAGCACATCTTATTTTATTATCTTTTTTTTGGTAAGTTTTATTTATTTATATATAAATATTTTTAATACAATGTAATGTCCGGGCATACCATTTTACAAAAAAGAGGGGGGGAAACAAAAAAAACACCCCACATATATTGATAATGATGTTAATAATAATAATAATATAACAAAGTAATTTTTAATCATTTTTATAATTATATTCACTTACTTTTGTTCATATTAAATATATTGATTTACATATAATTATAAACAACATTCATATTTTACTTAACTCTAACAATACTCTTTGATCTAATTTCTACCTCTTATCTCTAACCATTGATAAAACCTATTCCACGTTAAATAGTATTCTGTGTCTCCTTTATCTTTTATTTTCGATGTCAATCTATCCATCTCTGCACAGTCCACAGTATTTTCTGGATTATATTTTCATCTAATGGGGTGTTCTCTTTTTCCCAGTATTCTGCAAATACTATTCTTGTTGCTGTCCATACATGTAACGTTAAGTATATAGTCCCTTTGTCATATTTTTCTAGTATTATACCTAACAAAAATATTTCTGGTTTAAAATCAATATGTGTTGCTTAATCATTTTCTCCAACCATGTATGTATTTTTGTCCAATATTTGTTTGCCTTCACACATGTCCACCACATATGATAATAAGGACCTGGAGTCTGATTACATTTCCAACATTTGGCGGACATTTTTGCTAAGCTAGCCAGTGGCAAATGCCATCTATAAAACATTTTGCAAAGATTTTCTTTATATGCCGTAGCCATTGTCAGTTTATAGATTCTATCCCAAAGTTTTTGCCATTAGTCTAATTCGATCGTATAGCCAAAGTGATCGTATTGCCCATACTATCATTGTTTCTTTTACTTGTTCATCTTCCATTTTAAAATTCAGTAAATAATTATATGTTTTCCTTATCAATTTTTCATCTGTCCCTAATAATACCTTGTCGAGTATTATTGGTTCTTTAAAAAAAAACATGTTTTTGCATCTTTCTCGTATCTCAATTGTATTTGCAGATATGGCCACCAATTTAAATCCACCCTTTTTTTGGTAATTCCTATCTTATTTTAAGTTCCCCATTCTCATTTAAAATGTTTTTATAGGTTACAATTTTTTCTAATTTAACAACATTTGGAACATCTTATTTTATTCTGATGCAGTGCAGAAAACCATGATTTCTACACTTTACGTGTCTGCAGCTTAAAAATGTACAATTCTTGATTTAATTATAAACTTCAGGATTTAATTAATTTTATATTGTTACCTATGAATATTACATGGATCTTTTTGTCTCTTTTTTGGTAATTAACTATTTTCTTATCTTTTGCAATATTTACTTTGACCATGCTGTATCTCGCTTTTTCTTCTTCTTTGCATAACCATCACCTCTCTCTCTTTCACTCACTCTTATTTCCCCTATTAAATGTAATTTTAAAAAACAGTAAGCCTGTGCTCTTTGAATTGAATCATTTAATGTTTTAATGAATTTTGGATAATGCTTCTTATTAAGATTGGAAATTCCCTATGTATCTTATTTGGCAGAAATAGGTAAATGGTGGGTCACCTGGATAGCAAATTATTTTAATTCCACAGAACTGTCTGGAATTTTCTTGACAAAAAATAGCATTTCAGGCTGGTCCCTTGTCTATGTTGTTAAAAAGAAACAGTGTGATGCCTTCTCCCCAAAAGCTCATCCACTACTTTACAAGCTACATTATCTTCTCCAATCACTCCTCTTAGTTAGCATTGAGATGACAGCAACACAAAGTTGCCTGAAACTCTGCCTCATGAGTCAAACTGGGACAGGAAGTTAAAGAGAGAGAAAGATGTTTCCAGTGATTACAGTGAAACCACCATCTCTCAGATTTATCAAAGGCCTAGATCTTTCATTGGTGACTAGAGACTTTGACCTTCAGCATGCATTGAGTGCTTGGGGATATGTATACAGCTATAAACCAGTATTGCTACATTCTAGATGTATTCTAATTATTTTGATATACAGTATGTTGGTAATTACTTGATCATAGTCTGTATTTCTTGGAGTCTAGGAAAAAATGATTTTATTTAGATGACTTATATGATTTTCATGCGTTTGTTTATCCGATTATCAGCAGAACATAACTTACCGGCGTTTCTACCATGTTAGGCTTGCTGTTTCGTAACGTTTTAACTGCGTGGAAAACATCAATGACGTTTTGCCTTTTAACCATTTCCACTACAATGCCTATGGCACAAAACATCCCGCTTCGTCCACCACCATTCCTGAATAGAAAAGAACAATGGTTAACAAAAAATACTTCCTTTTGTAAGGAAGGCTGAATCAGTTTGGAATGGAGCAACTCTGCTTGTTCTTGTTATTGGTTAGCATGTTCCCAAGACACTTAAACAGGTCATATTTGTAGTTCTTAGGCTTATCCTTCATCAATCTCTGCTCATTCTGAGTTTTAGCTTTCCTGTCATTAGGTCTACACATTTTTGGTTATTATTATGTGTTTTCCTTAGTGAACTGAATTTCAATCCACTTTCATTATCTCCCCTTTCTATTTTCAGATTTTCACTCAACTTTTTGGGGCAGCCACTCTAGTTTCTTCTGACATCTTCTTTTCCATCCCCCCCCCAATTATTTGTGATGGTGATTTAACTTTGTCTTTTGTGAGGTTCGTGTTGGGCTTCAGCTTCTCTCATCATTGATTTCTAGTAATAATTGCTTTGAGATTATTCAGATTCACCATACTGAGGTCTTTATATGTATTTTATATGTATTTATATATTAGGGTATAGGTATATACATATAGCATACCTATATGCGTGTTATGTGTACCTTTGAGAGACAGATATTAAAATTTTCCGGCTCTCAAAGGTATTGAAATAAAAATTTCAATACCTCAAAGGAATTGAATTAAAAATTTCATTTTTAATGTGTAAGAGTGCCCACAGGGATGTGTGGGGGATAACAATAAAGGTTACCTTATCGTTAACGTATGTGCTTGATTACATTAAGCTTCAGTATTCCTGAATATAAAGAATTTCATCTGTACATGTTATTTTTCTTCAATTGTCCTACAACTTTTGTTTCCCCTGTTGATTAAGATTAAGTCAAGCAGAGCTGATCACTCATGCCTTGTTAAACCCACTGAAGGATTTTCAGAGAGACAGATCAATTATTTTCTTGAAAGGACCATGTTTGTCAGAGTTTATCTTCCAACAGATGTTGAAATAATTAAAATGTCCCATCACGACTCCTTCATGTCTTTTTGAAAGACGTGTAATTAGCTTCTGGTTATCTCCTATTATGGTTTTATATCATCCTTTTTTTCCTTGATAACCTGTTACCTAACAATAGCCTTGTTGTATTTGGGCTCAGTTTCTGTTTCTTCACCCTAATATGATGTAATAATAATTAGCTCATAACCCCACAGCAACATGTTGAAAATGAGTACGGAGGAAAGAAATGTGATGGAAGAGAGAGGCAGAAAAAGAGAGAGAGGGAGAAGAAAAATGCTTACATATAGATGACTTCAGTCTTTAAAATTATATATTCTTGGCCCTAACAAAATCCCCTGGAATGGGGGACTTTTAGAAGGAGAAACTTAAATTTGGTCAATGTTCAATGGTTGTAGGAAAGATTTTGCTTAGAAAGAAGTTCTAAATGCTTGAATTGGCTGGCATACAATGTGATCTGAGATATTCCTCATCTTTCCATTACATTTATTAACCTAGATAACCCTGTTCAAGTGTCCGATATCATCAAATGAGATATGCTATCTAATAAAATGAGAAAGGCACATACCGTTCTTGGGAAGAAGAAATATTCCTCTTTGACTAGAGAAATAGGAGTACACACTATTGTTCTGTTAGTGAGACATATCTAGAACGTTTGCCTACATGAAATTCCATTTCACAGCATGGAGATAATAAACAGTCAGGATTAAAATGCTAAATTACACTTACAGACAATGAATTATGGTTCTCCCTTCCCCTTCTTCACATTCTTCTTGCCACTTTTCCACTTGAAGAATTAAGTTTAAGAATGACCTTTTGGAGCCTGGGACATCCCTATGAGGTGCCCAACTCAGATACTGGAATTGCTGAACCATCAGGTAACCTTCTTGAGGCTAATGAAATAAAAACACCAATTTTATACCCACTGCAGACAATACAATGAAGTTACAAAAGAATGAGTGGCTATATTAAGATCAATGAAAAGTTTATGGCAGGCTAGTTTTCTAGTTCATCAGGCAGGATAGCAGAAAGTAAGGTGACCATTTTTTTTTACTCTGCACAATTATAAAAGTATCTAGATGAAGAAGAGTTGGTTTGCAATGTAGGTTAAGTCATATCTCAGTTTGCATTGGTGCTACAGGAAAAAAAAAGTATTCTTCAAAAATATTATTTATTTATCACCTTTGCATAGGCCAGCCATCTCACATACTGAATCTAAGATAAAAGTTTGCAATTATTTAGTCAAATGTCTATAAACTGTCCTGGTCCAAAGGGCTTTATTTTTTGGGGGTGGGAGAAATCCATCTTTGTCAGAGAAAATGTAGCTCAATTACCAATGCCAGAGATTAATTTTAGGTGCTGCATTAGATGCAAAGCAACATATCCGAAGTTTTTCATCTTTTCAAAAATCCTATGAGACAGATTAGGCTGACAGATAAGTAAAATGTTGTGGGTTTTTTTAAATGCAGAAGTAATCTGATCCTCAGCAATTCTAATTATTACAGAATGTTTTCCTTTCTCTTTTCTTGCAAACTCATATACCATCTGAGGAAAGTTTGAAAAAATTTCTGGAGATAGTTGAGGAGATTCCCGGAGAAAAAAGAACAGCTGCTAGAATGAAATAAAATACAATGTTTTCAGTTCGAGGTGTGTGGTATTTGGATCTGATATGGGTATGCTCATTGTACCTGTTGGAGCCACGATTTTTCTAGGGTCAAACTATCCCAGGGATGGGTTGTGGATATTTTTGCTGCCGGTTCGCTCAGGGTCACACTGCATGTACATATGCAGCAATCAAAAAATAGCAACTGCGCATGTGCAGAAGCAAAATCCAAGATGGCGGCACCCATGGAGACACCGATGGAACCAGCTCCGCGACATCATCGCCAAGTTACTAACGTTTCTAAAGAACTGGATAGAACCGGTAGGAACCCACTTCTGAACTAGACCTCCAACCTAAGGAAAATACCAGTGGTGGGATTCAATTAATTTAACAACCGGTTCTCTGACCTAATGATCAGC
>JANHFT010007168.1:240181-256763 GCA_032467955.1 Pseudoxenodon macrops | reverse complement strand
GGCAGATTTTTTTCTTGTTTTCTTGTTTTTGTCCCCAAAAACTAGGTGCGTCTTATACTTCGGTGCGTCTTATACTCTGAAAAATACGGGTAATTCATATAACCTTTGGAAATTAATGGACTAATCTGTCTGATCCAGATTGTTGAAGCATCACAATAAACAGCTTTTATTGTTATATGTAAGAGAGCATGCATGACTTGCAGGTGCTCACCTTCATTTATACATTGATTATAATGCCCTCGAAATGGCTTGAAGAGAGTCATCTACATTGTTTTCTGAACACAGTCAACAGGCCTTGTATACCCTACTGCACCTCATGAATGCCTTCCATGAACCCTAGCCCCTAATCCATTCAATTGAATATTTCTTCTATACATGCCTTATTAAATTAAAATGCACTACAAGTAAGAAGTCAAGGTCTCAATAAATACAATATTTCATATATTTATGTCATATATAACTTAACAAAAAATAATTTCATGGTCAATTTTACACTGTATTTTCTCCAATACTTACCACTTATAGGGACTGGAACACATTGAAGCATGTTAAAGCAAAAAATATATATCTGAGACACATTTAAAACCAGGTAGGTACCAGTTACGAAATCGCTAAAACAAGCTTACAAGTTCTAGAATAGAGGTGGGTTCCTAACGGTTCTATAGAACCGGTAGTAACTCTGTGGTGACGTCACAAAGCCATTGGTGTCTCCGTGGGGGCGACTATCTTGGATTTTGCTTCTGTGCATGCGCAGAAGCTAGTTTTTTATTGCTGTGCATGTACGCGCACTTCACATGTGCTCATGCAGCACGACCCTGAGCAAATGGCAGCAAAAATATTCACAACCCACCCGTTCTAGAAGAATTATACTGAAGTAGGTTTTTGCCATTTTTGAAATCCTTTATACTACCGTATTTTTAATCAGCACATGTTAATAGAAATACTTCAAATTATATTTCACATGCAAAATGTTTAATTAATGATAAACAACAAGACTAATATACTATTAGAGGCCACATATATTAACTAATGTATAAGTCAAGCGCAAACACTCGCAACCTCTAGCTAAGGCATCTTGCTTCACATAAAGGTGAAAAAGTTAACAAAAACTAATACAGTGATGGGAATGTATGCTGAATCTGTCAATCTGTCAGTTTTGCCCTAGGTTTGCTCTTTGAGGTTCTAATAGATTAACCTTTGCATGTCAAAACAATCATTTTTGCCTACTTGGAGGTTTTGATAATGTCACGTCAAATATCAAATATAATTTAGCGCCTTACTTACTACTACTATTACTAATGTCACATCAAATATAGTTGTTTAATGCCTTACAACTAGAGTAAGACTCTTTCAATAAAAAGCATTAAGGAAACAACACTGAATTGTCTAGTTTCATTTTTATTGATTGCTTAGGGTTGTAAATTGTAAGTCACTAATTATTAAATAGCTAAAGCTAAATAGGGGAGATCTGACATGAAGCTTTGGATGGATCTTATAAGTAGAAAAGAAGACAGTATAGATTTCAAACTAAAGATTTCAACTGATGGATCTATTCACTGTTACGTTTTAGAAGGTTTTAGAAAGGATGTTTTATGGGTTTTACAAGGGAACAGACAGAGGAAAGAATGCAATAGTTAAAACCATCTAGGATATTCTTGAAAATGGTGGGTATACCATTTGGTATAACTTTCAACTTGATCTGTTCTTAGAAAAGTATTAAGACACTAGGTGATTCATGATTCTTATCATTTATATGCACTTTATTTAAAGTGTATAGTCCCTCCTATTGCACTTAGGTTGAAGGCATGTATCATCACAATATTCATGAGCTTTCTAAAAAATATATACAGATTTGATCCTGGAACTACCCAGAATGACTTGGCGTTCTGCCTAGAATGTTTGTTCTGCTCCTGGAAACTGTCTTTGATACCAGTGGTATCCTTCTGGATTTCTTGCTTCAGATGGGGGTTGATATACCACACCATCATTTTATTTGGCTAGATATGAATGATAGATTGGTATATTAATCACAGGGTTCAATCTTGACTCCCATGCTGTTTAAGATCTACAATGAGCCACAAGGTGAGACTTTTTGGAGAACGCCACCACATCTAACATTATTTTAACTCTTGGAACAGGGGTGGGTTCTAACTTACCTCACCGCTGGTTTGCTGCATCCTGTGCAGGTGCGCCTCGTGCATGCGCATATGCACAGTAGAAAAAATCTCCCCCCAAAAAGGTTGAAAACAAGATGGTGACGCATGCACAGTGACAGAAACTCGGCTTCTGCGCACGCGCAAAAAAAAAATCCTAAAAAAAAAGATGGTGGCGCCCACGGAGCAGAACCGGCTCTGTGACGTCATCAGCGGCCTACTACCTACTTGGTAGAACTGGTCCAAACCGGTAGGAACCCACCTCTGTCCTGGAAATATAATTTTTCCTGCCATGTACCTACAGAGCAGTGACAGTCTAGATAGAATAACTTTACACCACTATCCCTAATTAGCTCCATCTTATTATTTAAAAAAAAAGAAAGAATGGAGTATGTTCTGCAGAAGGAAAGTTGTGTCATCAAGCAACCATACCAGATGTGCTACATAATATTTCTTTACTGTGGGGAGAACTCTGGTTGCTTTAACCTCGCAGTCTGGAGCAACTTACTGGAAGGCTGAAGTTTGCAGTGAAATTCAAAGGGGTGGTGGTGACAATCTCAAATATGGGCAGAGCTGAAATTTTTTGTTTTGTCCCGCAGAATTTCAGAGGAGACTTTAAAACTATGCTAAATTAATTGTAAGATTTCCACCACATTTTTATGAGAGGTGTTTTTTTTTTTGCTTCCATTATTTTTCAGAAATAGTAGTTTGAGGGGGTTCCAAAAACTACATAAATGAGCTTGGGAACGCTTGCAACCCGGCTGTGGTTTACTAATCCTTATTTTAAGACAGAACCAGATCTATAGGCATGCACACATAAATAAAAATTCATGAACGCTGCACTGAGTAAGCTATAAAATTACAAATATCTATGTGCGCAAGAATGTGTAAAAAACTTTTCAGTAAATGTTTTAGACAATGGGTATCTAACCTGCTGCTGTAGATTTTGCTGAACTACAATTCCCAAGATCCAATGTTTCTGGCGAGAGTTTTAAGAGTTCTTTTAGTACCATATCAGGTGGAACTGCATATTGTGCACCCTTCTTTCAGCTGCTGAAAATTCTTACTTTCACTAGTGTGTTGTTGGAACATGACACCTATACAGGTAGCTCTTGACTTACAATCAATTATTTAGTGACATTTGACCTTACAACAGCATTGAAAAGTGACAAGTGGTCATCACACTTATGTTCCATCCCGGCATCCCCAGGGTCATGTTATCCAAGTTTGGGTGCTTGGCAACTGGCATGTATTTGTAATGGCTAAAGTATCCTGAAGTCATGAGATCATCATTTATGACCTTACCAGTCAGCTTCTGAGAAAGAATGTCAATGGGGGAAGTCAGACCATGTAATTTACCCATCAACAGCAGGGATTCACTTAAAACCATAGCAAAAAAGGCTGTAAATCAGACATGACTCACTTAACAACCACTTTGTTTAACAAAGGAGATTCTGATCTCAATTGTGGTCTAAGAAAAGGACTACCTGTAGCTGAATATAGCAATAGCACTTAAGACTTATATACCACTTCATAGTGCTTTACAGCCCTCTTGAAGCTTTACAGAGTCAGCATATTGCCACCAACAATTTGGATCCTCATATTACCCACCTCGGAAGGATGGAAGGCTGAGTCAACCTTGAGCAGGTCAGAATCTAACTGCTGAACTGCAAACAGCTGGCAGCCAGTAGCAGTACTGCATTCTAACCACTGTGCTACCAAGGCTCTGTATATACCTAATATTAACTATTCTGCTAAGTACCAGGACTACTTTTTTAAATCTGTAACTAGCTGCTTTGACGTTCAATAAACATATTTATTCACATGGGTTGTAAGTCATGAAGGAAAAGAAGACGAAGGACTAGGTCCTCACCTAACACAGCAGTCGGCACAAGTGGATCATTGGGCACTGCGGGAAAACAAAGCTTATGAAAAAAATTCATTGCCTCTAACTGTTTTTGTTTTTTTTTTAAGAAAAAAAAGAAGCACAGACTTTTTGGAACATACAGCAAAGCCTATTCATCTTATTCGTGAAACAGGAAATACAAAACCACTTTGTAGAAAACAATGTTTGCTTTTTTACAGAATAAACAGTGCAATAAATGTATACAACTATCCAAACAGGTTGGATTTAGTCATAATCTAAGCATTTTCTTCCTGAAAACTAAGGAGAAAAGGCTTAGATAGTTTTACCAGAGCAGCCGCCAAAGGATAATTCAACTTTAGGAAGCAATTACTGCTCTCAGAATTCCTTGAGCTCAGCAAGGAGGGCAAGCCAGAGTTTTAAGCTTCCAAATGTCTAACTTTCTTAGTAGGGCAAAGTTTTGGCATGGCTTGAGTAAAGCTGTCGGCTGGCCAACATTCCTGGGGGAATTGGCAGGCAATGGAAAAAATCAATCTGGCTTCTTGGGCCCTGCAATTGGTCCTATGCAACATGAGAAGGTTTCTTTGCTCATTCCAACCATTATTGGAAATGAGGAACCTAGTTCTTAGCTGATGGAGGTGGCTTTCTATTCTCAGATTTGGCCTGGATTTTTCAACAACCACCTTCATATTGCTCAGTTATCTCTTGAACTGGGTTTGGTGTTTTTTTACCCCCAGGGGAACATGGCCCTGTGTAGAAAATAGGTTGGGAAAACTAACTAAAATTACAGCCAAACCTTAAGATGTCTTACAGAAGTTCAGGGAAGAAAGGTTTCCTATAAACCCTTTCCTCCTTGTATATCTCTGCATCACAACCAGTAATATATTGTTTGCAAGAGTCCTTAATACGCTATTTGGCAATATTCTTATGTTTCTTCAGCTTCGCATCCTACTCCTATTATAGTAGTTTCTGTTCTGAAGTTATTGGCAGCAATACTGCTGTGTAACTAGAATAAACCATACCTTTTAATGGAACTCATACACAGACATACAGATATACACAGTTACTAATTAGATGAGTAATTGTTATCTAGCTATAAATACAATATCCCAAAAGATTGAAATAAAAAGTAATTTGAGTATCATATGTACACACAAATGCATACAATCATAGTGGGTTAGTGTGAGAACAATGATAAAAAACATCTGATTATGTGGAAATCTGTTTTTCTCGGGCATGATGTTACAGTTTTTGAAATTCTATTTGCAAAATACAAAGTGTTTTTTTAAAACAAAAATATATGCCATTTTGCAGTGTACGTTTTAAAGAGCTACAATTCTTTCCATACAGAGAGAACAATTGTTTGAACCCATATATTGCATGTTCAATGTTGAAGGAAAAAAAAAATCTCAACATCTATCATTTTCTGTGGATTAATACTGGGGAAAATATGATGTAATACTAGAGTTTTTAATGAAAGAATAGAAAGTAATCATTGCCTGCTGTTTCTGAAGCAATTTACATGCTACAAAGCTGCAAGAGTAATACACTGGGAAGTCACTTAAAATATTATCTTGAAAAGGAATTTTCTGTGGGAATTTATATATACATCAGTCTTCTAAAGTACCGCCCTTTATGTTTCTCATCTTTGGACCCAGCACTTATCCGGCAAAGAATTGGCAAGGTATTAAATTGTGGCTTTGGAGTAAACTTTCTACGGCTTTTGTTAGAGAATCGCCTCAGAAAATTGTATTTTATAAACAGGTATTCTAAATTTGATTCTTCTTTTTTTTTTTTGGTCTGTCTGGAAGAAAGACAAACGTTTCATAACTCTACTATCTCATTCCCTTGCATGAAATACATTTTTATGTTACCAAATGCAATGCATAGCAGATATAAACAGAAGTAAGATACTAACTTCAGTGACAATGGGACTATCATACTTACATCTGGGGTTGAAGTTATGAGAATCCATAAAGGTGACTGAAAGTGGATCTTCTGCATGGAGTGTGCTTTGATCAGCATAACTCCGATCCATGGCGTTCACCATGTGAGTCATTTCTTGTCTAGTGTTTCCCATGGCATCCTTGCGTTTCTTAGCCAGTTTACTGCCCAACCGAAATCAAGAAAAGAAAAGCTTTATAAAGTAATCACACTTTTATTATCTAATCGTAACAGCTATTCAGTGGTGAATGAATCTATTAAGAGCAGGTTTAGAGTTTACGGTAGCCATATACTTCAGTTATGGGGGATAAAGATACATTTGCAATTTAAGACATTTAGGGAATCAGTATGCGTACAGAGATATTAATTCAATTCTAGAGGGACTGACTTTTCAGCAGGCAAGCTCAGGAGTTTAACTCTACACAGTTCATCTTTTTACAATACCAGAATATGGCAATAATAGAAATGTTATACGCATTGCCTTCTTAATGACAGCTGCCAATGTTAAAGCTAATTTGCATTGTTTATAGCAAATGCACATTATTTCAGTATTCATAATTATTGAAATTAGAACTTATGCCATTGTCTTATTTCTTTGTGAGCATAACTTCATTTACATCCTTTTTTTTTAAAAAAAATGGTACATATATAAATAAATAAAAATCTGAAACAAAAATCCTTTATAAGTAACATCTTATAATTACATTCTATATCAGGGGTGTCAAACTCAATTTCATTGAGAGCCGCATCAGGATTGTGTTTGACCTTGAGGATAGCCATGGCTGGGGTGGGCATGGACATGGCCAGCTCAACATCACTCGTGTTGGGGGCACCTGTGGTGGCCCGGGTGGGGCTGGGGGAAACCCATTGTCTCCAGCTCTGTTTTTGGCTGCAATGGCCTCCTGCAGCCCTCTGTCAGCTCTGTTTTCGCCGACAGAGGCATCACAGGCCAGATTTAAGCACCCCGCGGGCCGAATCCGGCCCACAGACCTTGAGTTTGACACCCCTGATCTATATCATGTTATATGGTTTGATCCTTCCCAGCAGACTCATTCTTGGGTAAATAAATATCAACAAAAAGAGGGATATGATTTTATGTTTATTTAAGCTACCAATTATTTTCATTTATTTTTTCCTGCAATATGACGAATGGGAATGTTTCTCTTTCAATAGTTGCACATTTTACAGGTTTCACCTTTTCTACATCATGTTCAGTGTTATCCAATGTTCTTTTTAACATGTGTATGAAAATGCTGAGATAGGTTATATTGAGTTTGGAACTTAATGCTACAAATATGCTTATATCAACTACTTGTTCTCTTTTATTTCCATCTAAATCCAAGGAAGTTTTAAAACTAATTTGTTATGTTGGTAATACATGGGAAGAAGTGAAACCAATAAAGGCTTAATCCAGAAAAAACTCAAGAATCAAGATAATTTTGGTCAAGAGAGGCAATGAATTTTTATAGTATGAATTTACATTCTTCCTCAACATATGTTTAGCACTTTGTATTCTTGGGGCTAGTTTTGAAACTGGAACCCCAAATTTAGACCACACTAGGAATAAACCAAGAAGGCCAGCTGTACTTACTTTGGAACTGTCAAATCTTTGATGACATATAGCTTGAATCTCCATTACTTTTATTCACATATTATTTCATTACTACAGCTATAACATTTTTTTTGTTTTTTTTTAGTTAAATGCCGTGGCTGCTATTCTTATTTTGTATATATATACCTCTATCTCTGTTTAACTATCTATCTATCTATCTATCTATCTATCTATCTATCTATCTATCTATCTATCTATCTATCATCTATCTTTACTGTTTTTTCATTTATAAGAACTGGATTATCTATGGAGTTGATATTCACCTATGAGTATATTATTATGTTCCACAGCAGCAACTAATTGTGTCTCTAATTTATGAGCAATTGCTACAGACATCATCCATTACATACTCTAAAATCCACAAGGCAGAGTGATAGCCTTAAGTAGTCAACACTGTCCAAGTTGATGCCTATTCTTAACCATATAAATAAAATGTTCCTGTTATTGTTTATCGCAACACTTACTAAATGAGGCTGAAGATGCCTCCCCTACAAAGATGTCAACCAATTATCTTGCTTCCCCTTAAAATAGATGTCATTGAATTCAACTTAATGCCATTAAGAAATCTCTTTCGTCATTCTTATGCTAGAGAATATCCAGTCATAGATAACATAAGGACCTATAATTTGACAATTATAAAAAAAAAAGCTACAATATTGGAAAAGTACTTTAAGTCCTTTGTCACATTAACCTAGATTCTTTCATAATTGAAATTGATAAGTAAAAATAAAACATAGAGCAGCTAGGGGGAAAATGAAAATAAACAAAGTATTGTACTAATGAGTTTTTTAGGAGAAAAACAAACACTCCCTCCTTCCCCCAATGGTAGGTGTCCTTCCAGATTTGAAAACATGGAAGATGAACTAATGAGTGGCATGCTGATGGTGAGAACAGATTTTAATTGTTCCATACAGAAGAGGTAGGGGGAAAATGCTTGTTTTCCCTCTACGCAGTGATCCCATTACAAAAAGGAACCTTTGTACAGGTAATCCTCGATTTACAATAGCTCCTTTAGTGACTGCCAAATTAGCTTGACAATCATGTTACTAACTTAACAATTGCAATGATTCACTTAACAACTATGGCAAGGAAAGTAAAAAAAATGGGGCAAAATTCACTTAATAATTGTCTTGCGTAGCAACATAAATTTTGGGCTCATTTGTGGTTTATAAATCAAGGACTATCTGTACAGTTAAGTTCTGGTAGGCTTGAAGATACAATAATAAAATCCTACTTCTTGTGCTTTCTTATTTTTTCTTCTTCCAGGATTTTCATTTCATTTCCTAGTCTAGTTTACAGACCTTGGATTTCCTGGTAATTTCCATGGAAGCACTAGCATCCAGCTGTAAAATATTTGCCCTATGGTTAAATCCTACTATTATAGCTATCCCCTTGAATGGGTGGGGAATATAACAGGGTGAAACAGCTACTGTCTTGTTGTGTACATAAAATCTACAGGGCAGAAAATCAGAAAGTATCTACATGCTTGAATGTTTACAGGTTCTGAATAAACTTGTTTTTATTGTTTCAACACAGGCTTTGAGACACTATGCCCTAATAATAGTTACAGATTATATTTAAAGCTGTAGCTATCAAGGTCTTTTTACAAGTGTAAAAATGAAATGTCATGAATTGAAATACAGGCAATTTATTGCTATCCTGTAATCTTGCACTTTGTTCAAGGCATTTATTGTTCTGATAGCTTTACCATCCTTCACACTAATGTTTTCAATTAAATTATTCAATCTTAATGTCCCTCTAGGAAGGAAGAAGAAGAAGAGGAACCAGTTACATTTTACTAAATCCTCTTCTGAAGCACCAATTTATAAACCTTCACAAAAATCCCCCATGATTTGAAGTGGAGTTCTGAGATTCAACTAGTGTAAGGACTGAACTAACTTTCGGGATAGGGCAAGCTGAAAAGTCCACAGTATTCAGTCTTCAAGAAGCAAAGACATGAAAAAGTTAATTTCTATGAAAAGGCCACAGCAGATTGAGGGAATTATCTCTCATGATTTCTGAAGTGATGGTTGCCAGGAAAAGGAAAGTACACAAAGTTTGTCATCAGACAGTCAATAATCTATGTTATAATAATAAACCACACCTTCCTTAAGATATTGTATGCTCAAACTTTTGAGTTGCACAATTATTCATCTGACAGAACGCTAAAAATGTGGAGAAGGAAGGAAACAGGTGATTAATGTTCAACTTAGGTTTGCTGTTAGTTACTGAGAATGTTCTGCAAACATTCCAATTAGGTCTAATGAGTTGCTGATGCAGCTCTATTTTGAACCTAGAATCCTCCCCAAGGATTGCTGGAGTAGAAAAAGGAACATGCTAATAAAAATGGTTGATTCCTCTATTGTTGGGGGAAAAACTACGCAATACTTCCAACCCTCTTATTTTTAGGTGAAAGTACTGTGGCAGTCACAAAGAGAAAATAGTTGAAAGTAATAGAAAGATCTAGAAATTTGATTTTGGATAGATACATACAAGCACACATATAATATGGATATTTATATATCACTAGGCATCACGACAAACAGTTATTATTTTAAAGAGATACACACACTGAAGCCGCCCTCAAAATCTTGGCTGCAAAGAAGCCTCCCTGTAAGAGGCCTATGAAATTGAATGGTGTGTGTGTGTGTGCGCGCGCGCGTGAGTTCTTGTGTGTACTTTTACATGGAGAAGAGCCATGAGAGTCTATGATAGACCAAAACCAGAAATCTGCTAGCACCTCTTCATATTAACAATTTTAATTAAAGGGCATAAATGTTTGTGAACATGCAGTGATGTCAGATTAAATCAAATTTGGATCCTATATTATCGGTATTAACTTTCTGGAATGTGAACTGTTAGTCACCAATAAAACACCACGAAGTATGTTCCTCTGTCTGAAAAATTTTGTGCATCTCCAATTAAAGGTACTATAAAAGTTTTTATCTCTATATTTTTTTATAATCAACCTTGCAAGTTGAAAATAGAAAATATTTTAATGAATTATTTTAATTATTTTAATAAAAATAATAAATTCCCAAAAATCCTATTAATGTGGTTTTGTAGAAACAGATCCTCAGATTCTACTATAGTATTTTCCGAACCATAGTGTTCCACCCAAAACTCTCTAATTTTAGCAAACAGTATCTCCATGTATCATTGGCTGTTCAGCTCAGCACAGACAGCTGAGGAAGGCTGAACATGTGTCAGCATCGTTTTTGTCTGATTCTGAAATAATGGACCTGCTTGGTACTTGAATAATTATGTACAGAATGGGAATTACTATAAGCTAGACTCAGAAGTGCAAAATATATATATATATAGCTTTGTTGTTTTAGATACTAAGTATAGAAGAGTATTCTTCTGCATACATGTACAGAACTATTTCAAAAAGAGTCCTAGTGAGTGGGAAGATATATCCTATGTACATGTTTAATTACTTCTAGCTGTGCACATTGTTATTTAAATAGGGAATTACAATTTTTCATAATAAACCAAAGGGCATTAGTCTACAGATGTTTAGTTAGGTTTTCTTTTAACGAAAACAATAAGAAACAGTCTCTAAGTAAATCTTTGATAACTTTGCTTTAACTAAGGCTTTGACTTAGTAGATTTTGGATGCCATCGACCAAATGTAACTGTTTTTGCATTCAGCCCATTTGGTATTTTTAGCATTTGTAACATACACATCCTAAAATCACATTTAAATTGTATGCACATTCTGCTTTAAACCAACATGGCCTTTTCCCTATTAACGTATTAAATCCAGGATTTATTCTGTTTGGCAAATGATTACTATTTATTTGCC
Source organism: Pseudoxenodon macrops (assembly GCA_032467955.1). NCBI lineage: Eukaryota > Metazoa > Chordata > Lepidosauria > Squamata > Pseudoxenodontidae > Pseudoxenodon > Pseudoxenodon macrops. Next base: position 245,382 of record JANHFT010007168.1, on the reverse strand, counting down.
AAAGAAAGCTTCATTGCAATGCAAGCTGGTGCATGCCTTATATGGTAGGCTTATTTAACTTAATTTTGCTTAAATTCTGCCTATGGCAAATCTCTTCAATATAGCAACAATCAGATATTCAAGCTGGAATATAAACTATATTTTGATATACCCGAAGGTCCTGATTCTTTAGAGAAAAGAAAAATCAGCATTCCTTAGTGATTAATCAGTGACTGTACAGTCATATATTGTTATCATGTTTTATATCATTGGATAATCTTATTCTCTATTAATTAGCCAAAGTCATTTTAGAACTCATAAACTAATTAATTAATTAACCAGGTTTATTAATTTAATTAATAAAACTTCACTTTTTACTGCACTTTGAGCATATTTGCCTTACCTAATATGGTAAATTTCAACATATAAAAATCGCTCCAGACCTTCCACTATCTTGTAGCTATTTCCAGCTATTATTTTGGGAGAAGGTCTTAATCAGAAGGGATGCATGAATTTATTTTCCTTTTCCTGAACATCACTGGATTATGGTGGTTGGGAGCAAAGAGATGTAAGAAAATAGAAAATAGCTTGCTATCTCCTTGTACTACTCCTTGTCCTCGACTTACAACAGTTCAAAGTTACAGCAGCACTGAAAAAGTGACTTATGACCGCTTTTCACCCTTAACAACCGTTGCAGCATACCCATGGTCACGAAATCAAAATTCAGACACTTGGGAACTGACTTCTATTTATGACGGTTGCAGTATCCGGTGTGTGTGTGTGTTACATGATCCCCTTTTGTGACATTGTTACAAGCAAAGTCAATGGGGAAGCCAGATTCATTTAACAACCATGTTACTAACTTAACAACTGCAGTGATTTACTTAACAACGGTGACACAAAAGGACGTAAAATGGAATAGCATTAGCTGAACAAATGTTTCACTTAGCAACAAATATTTTGGGGTCAATTGTGGTCAAGGACTACCTGTATTTACTTCTAGCTACAGAGTGGGAATAAATACAGGATATTTTTACAGCCTAGGAGAAAAGAACCCAGCAATTGAAGAGAAATATTAAAGAAGAAGGAACTGAGGTAGAAAATGTGTTCATTTTAATGTAACAAATATTATCAAAAGGTGACCAGTTGTATCTAATTCTCCCAGTGAGTAAAATAGGAATCACACTTCCCACTGTGCAACACAAATGATTCTGCTGTTGGAAATAGATGCAGTAATTTGTTTCCTTTTTGAATGGTAAATCCTTTGAGTAAATGAGTATGCTCCCCTATCAATTCCCTAAAATAAGATGGAGTTACAATCTTCTTATCAAAAGATAATGTTTAGACACCTAAGCCTACACAGGATGGAGCTGAAGTTCAATTTTAGAATGAAAATACACAGTGAAGATATATTTAATAAAAGGGTCCATGTGTGGGTAGTCTACATCCAATTAGAATACAATAACCTTACAAAAATAAAACAACCCCCCTAAAATTATATGTGGCTCCATAAAAACTGTCAAACCGATATGGGAAATTTTAGAGAAATATTAATCCTATTTCTAGACTTTTTTTTAACGAAAAGGGATACTGCATCTTCAAAACATATAAAGAAGTAAAGTCACCCATTTCTACTTACAGATAGTAGGAGTAAGAATAGTAGCTCCTCCTGGCAAGCAAATCACAGACAGTGGGAAAAAAGAAGCAATGGTGAATGAAAAGCGTGACTCTCACATTCAATAAAGCAGAGAAATGTGCGTTTTAAAAAAAAATTAAAAAATTCATGTTTTCTTTGTTAGCATTACAATCTTGCTCATGCACTGATTAGCCTTACAGAGCCATGCAGTTAAAAAAAAGAACATGTTAGCATATAAAAAAAGATTTCAATAACAGAGGGAGTTCACTAGAGAAAAATGACATGCTAACACTTCATTTATTGCAGAGGGAAAAAAATGGAAACCAAATTGGGTTATGTTAGTTCGGCATGCAGCATAAATGTGATGACTGGTAACTATCTAAATGCTATGAAATACAAAACAGCTGTGTACAGTTCTTGTGCTCTAAAGTTTACTTTCCTTCTTTTCTCTTTTAGCTTACAAACTCAAAGACTAGTAGTGGCAGAGACAGGTAAACCAACAACTACTGTAAGACAATTACGTACAGGTATACAGGCGCAAAGTTTTGCTTAAGCCATAATGTTTTATAGGTTTTCAGATGAATAATGTGCAAATAAAGCCATTATGGCATTTGTGTTATGTGCGAACCAGGCAACTATAGCTCATCCAAAAAAAAAGGGAGAGGGAGGGAATTATAAAGACAACCGGAAGAGAGGCTTAGTATTATGTATGAATGCAGCCAATGTACTATGCTCTGGCATTCTACAGTAGAAGAGTGTGTATATTAAACCCATATATACACACACAGCTGCTGTTTTTAAATCTTTAAGCTGAAAATACTGATATATGCATACTTAGCTTCAAAAATGAGAAATAAATAAATGGAAGGAGATGATGTACATTTGGAAATATTTCAACAATGGTTAAAAAAATACAGTATTTGCTACTCAAGAGATGCAGTATCCCTTTTCTTAAAGGTCAGCTGTATAACTTTGTAAAACTCTATAGTAACTAATAGAGTTTCCACCCACTTCAAAATCTGCAGAAAATGATAAGGCAAAGCATAAAAACACCTCTGATTTGTGAAATCATACATAAGTGCTTACCAATCAATGTTTTTCCCCATTAGTTCAAATTTGGAAAAATCTATGCAAGATTAGAATTGTTAAATCTGTGTGAAATTCAGAAGCATTTTTCTGAGTTTGCTAAAATGTTGGATGTATCAAAAGGGATACCACATAATGGAATCTGTAATATGTATGCACAGAATTATAATCAATATAATATAATTATTCTATAGCACCTGGAATACCCTAAGCACTTAGGGTTAAAGCAGAAAGTGTTTTCTAACACCACTAAATTTATGTGCTGCTATGTATATAAAGAAATATTTCTTTATTCAGCAAAAATATAAGACATGTTTCTCTAATTCACAGGAGAATGGATTCATTAAGAACCCAATTAAAATGGAGGCCTGGATGGATACTTTTGACCAGTGATATCAGTTCTAGTCAGAAGGAAAAGAAAGGCCTCCATGCAAGAATCAAGTATCACAGGAACCAATGGGTTGAAACTAAGGTAAGAAAATATATGCTTATGTATATGTGGGGCAAGGTAGAAAATGTTAGTAATGTAAATGGATTCAAATCTCCACTTATGCTATAAAAGATACGAGTTTTTGGCTGTAGTTCCATGCAAAGTTAAGTACGGTACATCATTATAACCATGTAAGAATCCAATGGGGAGCTGTTCACACAAATGGCTTATTGGATATTTATCCATTATCTATCTCAATCTCCATCTCCAAATGGCTTTTCAGTGGGGAAGGGATATTGAAGGGCCAAACTAGGTAGTGTAATAGCCATATGACCACATGCTTACTCTTCTTGTGAAAACCCCTGTAGATTTGACTTCCAACAACAGGCAAAGCTAAGAATGGCGGCAACTAAACATTCAAGGGGGATGAACTATTTTTTTCATGTATCTCTTTTGTAAGCTAATTTTTACCAGATTTAGGCGATGATGATCAAGTAAAGAACGGGTTAGCGATTCTAGTTAGCGATTCTCCCTGCAATGCACATCTGACTGAACCTTTTCACTATTTTCTGTATACTGGTGTTGTGTAAAGATGTCTGTTTACTTGCTTATTTTGGAAGTGAAGAAAGAAATAGAGTGGCTTTTCTATTAGACGAGTTATTTTCTTCTTTTTTTTTAATGAATCAGATCAAAATTGCTACCTAATTTAACAATGTTTCAGTTTATGGTGTTAAAGAATTTTACAGCAATATAGTATATATATACTTTGATTCTACACGGGAAAGAACCCGAACAACAAAATACCTATATATATAGTATATATAGTATAGTTATACTACTATAGTTAGTAGAGGCGTGGTGGCTCAATGGCTTAAAATACACTGGAGAAGATCTGAGCTCTGGCGGTTTGAGTCCTACCACCATGTGAGAGAGTGAGCTCCCGCCACATGCCTTAGCTTCTGCCAAACTAGCAGTTCAAAAACATGTAAATGCAAATAGATAAATAGGTACTACTTTGGCGGGAAGGTAACAGTGATCCATGTTTCACTGTATGCTTTGTGCTGAGGACAGATGTATTGCTGGCCACATGATCACAGAAATGTCTTCGAACAGCGCTGGCTCAATGGCTTAAAGAAACAGAGTTGAACACTGTCCCTAAAGTTGGCTACAGTTAACAGAGTAAAACTTACAGGGATTCCTTTATCGTTTAACTTTTATTATAGTTAGTTAGTTTATCAACTTTTATATTTATTTATTATAGTTAGTTTATCAACTCATAGAAGAAACATGTGAACCCAATACCAAATTAATTTAAATCTAACTAAAATAAGAATTTGAAATGTGGGATTTTCAGGGTCGATTAACGTCCTCCAATAATACTTCTGTGAAAATTCTAGACAAAGAATTTCTGTCTATTTAATGTAACAAGCGGGAAAGGTTTCCATCCATCTACTTTTAATCTGAATTAATAGAGTTCATGAGAAAATTTTTACACATTATGAAATAGATCAATGCGATAAAGGTTCACACACTGCAGGGTCAGCAAACTTATTAATGACATGATAAATTAGGAAAGGTGGAACATAGCTATGAAAATGTCATGCAAATTAAACATGAGATGCTGATGAACTAGATTGGGTAATGGACCGTGCATCTGATAATACTTCTCCACTGAAATTGATTTCCTCAAAAGGGAAGAAACCCCCATCTGCAAAATGACTCCTCCAATATAATTTAAGAAACTGTTGACAAACTGTCTAATTCTGCAAAGTGTAGTTTGTAATAGCGTTGAGGTGTTCTCCATACTGGAAATGAAATGAGAACTGAAAACTTTCTGTGGATCATAGCTGAAATTCACCAGAATGCTGGTGAATCCAAGCTTACCAATCTCTAAGGCAGAGATGTTCCTTAGGATTAAGCAAAGTGAATTGCAAAATGTCTAGCCTATTTTTTTGTCTTGGCGTATTCGGGTCTTTTCCCGTGTAAGATTGACAGTATCTTGGCGACGTTTCGATGAGGTCTCACTCATCATCTTCAGGCTGGTGCTTTCGGCTTCATGCTTCTGCGAGC
>JANHFT010007168.1:216834-240081 GCA_032467955.1 Pseudoxenodon macrops | reverse complement strand
GGTAATTAGCTGTGTTTTGGCTTCCTGGGCTTTAGTGTTGCAACCTCCTGAGTTCTGTGATGTAGTGTCATGAGCAGAAACGTCGCCAAGATACTCTCAATCTTACATGGGAAAAGACCCAAATACGCCAAGACTTGCATACCTATACCGGTGAAAACCTACGAAAACATATATATATATGCGTATTATGAATATAATGCCTACTCTACTGGCCCAATTATTCTATGTAAGCAGCTATAAAACTTATACAAGTTAACAGTGTCCTCAGCGCTGCTAGTGGAGAAGCCATTATAATTGATCACAGGTTAGCCTCACAGAAAGGTCTAATAGTTTGGTGTAAATGTCAGCATGAGTGCTGACATTATGATAGGTTTGTAAGGAAGTGTCACATCCCCAGGAGCAGCTGTTGCCTATCTGATATTCTGAGGACATTTCTCACTGGCCTGTCTTTATAGTTCTGGCAATCACATTTCTTCATTTGTCAAGGAGAACTTCCAGCTAAAAAAGCAAGACAGCTATTTACTGATCTGCCCCTTAATTTGCACAAGTGGATTTCTTATTGTTTTTACTATGAACTGGTTTGTAGCATTTCTTTTTAAGCACAGAGGTACACAACAGAAAAAAAAAGTGAAAGCACTATTGGGAGAAATCACATATGTGTCTAACTAACACAAAACACTATTAGCATACCTAAGGGTTCTAATGCAGACGTTTCTCCTCCATGTTATATATCTCCGGGGGAATCATTGTAAAAAGGCAATAAATTAAAAAAAATCTATTGGAAACCATTAAGACATAAATATGATTTTTAGGCACAGTGTCTAGTTTTTTCCCCCCTACTTGGAAAACTGGAACAGAAAATTCATTTCACTTTAACATAGATAAGAGATAGAAAAATACCCCTATTTTTATTCCTTCCTTGCTTAGAATAAAAACAACAATTTTGCAACTGATCTCTGAAGCAAGATATCCACAGTCTGAATTCCTAAAGTCTGCATATGATTTTTATCATCTCCAATTAAGGGGATCACAAGTGGCAGGTGATGTGAGAGACTTTTAAGTGATATTTTAAAGAACTAGCTCTCTGTCCACCAGTCCTATAGGTTAGATGGAACAAATCATTTGACATAAACAGCTTCATATTAAGCAGCCATTAGCTCATCCAGATGTGAGAGGGAAACAGAAATGGTAAGAAAAAGGATCTAAACGCTATTCATTAAGTCATACATTTTGATTATAAAAATGTGTGTCAATTAACAAAGTGTTTGAAGCTTATCAATAAAGTATATTTAAAAATAAAATAAAAGATTATTTTCTTTTAGAATTACTTCTACTTCCAGAAGGTGGTGCTATTGATTTTTGTTGTTACTTTGAAATTGCTAAGATTTTTTTTTTTAAAGACATGAGACACCCTTTTATTATAATTTTGTATTTTAAGGTCTGCAGGCCTATATAACCCAATGGAAAATTTATGATAAGGTAATGTGATTTTAACTATAACTTTCATCACTTATAAAAATACAAATGAAGGTAACATAGCCTGTAAAATATTTTCCAAGATAAATAGGCCAGACATTTCATAATACAAGAGAATAAGCAGGGCTAATTGAAACAGCAAGTTCAGCTTAACCCTAATAAAATATACGAAATGTTCTGAAGGTAAAACGGTATTATTTCAATTTCACTGGTCATTGTCTTTATAGTTTGTACAACTCAATACAAATATATATATATGTAGATATATATATATTTGATTTTTAAGGTAGAATATTGGATTCTGACTTTACGAAATACCTTCTGTTGGTGATAAAGATGCTCTCCCTAGTATCATTTTTCTACAATGAACTGTGAATGTATTTTTATCATTTATTTGAACGAAAAGAAAATGGCAAATTTACCATACTTACCTTTTTTTGACAATTAATATGACAAGGAGGAGGATGAGAATAAAGACAAGGATTCCAGCACTTATTCCTGCTATTTTCACTACACGGTCAGTCTGCTTGGCTGGGTCAGGAATAACTTCTGGTTCTTCTGTTGCAGCTGCTGGGAGAAATGGTATTAAAAGTTACTTGAACTGTTTTAACCATTGCTCCCATCCAAATGGGCTCTGCATTGATGCAATACTGGATCAGGAAGAAGAACTATCTTACACAGATCTACGTTATTAGATCCGTGGTGGCACAGTGGTTAGAATGCAGTATTGCAAGCTGACTCTGCCCATAACCAGGAGTTTGATCCTGATGGAGCTTGAAGTTGACTCAGCCTCCCATCCTTTCAAGGTTGGTAAAATGAGGCCCAGATTGTTGTGGGAAATATGCTGCCATTTGTAAATCGCTTATAGAGAAGCTGTATATAATTCTAAGTGCTCGTGCTATTAGGGCATGCATTTTTCCTCAAGTGTAAGAATGTCTAGGACTGCTAAGAATGTAAGAATGTCTAGGTTACTCTCAAATAATGGTTAAAGTGAGAATTTGCCTGTTTGACTGGTAAAAGACATATAAGTAACCTCATAGGTCTCCCTCCTATTTTTCTATGCATCTATCTAACCACCTGCTATTAAATGATTCTAAAACAATAATGAATCTCCATGGCTTGACAGGCCCCTGTTCTTTTGGTGTTATAGTTTAAGGACCAGTTGCCAACAGATGTTGCTGAATCTTTCTACTAGCATGCTAGAAGCGATAGTTGATAGCAATTGTAGGAGACCTTTATGATCGCTCCCTTACTTTAGACTATCCTGCCCAGATATATAAAATATTACTTTCATTTGCTAGATACAGTATCAAGATTTTAGTTGGCAGTATGCCATTTCTTGTAGCTGATTTTACACTGTTCGTTTATCCAAGTGTATGAATTATACATGAAATAATTAGAGATACCAAAACAAATCAGAATACCTGTAATGAGCTACTGCAATGCAGGTATTGCCATGTTCTGAAAATATGTAAAATTTGGGCTAAATAATGATTTATGCCTGTTTTCCATCCACTCAGTAGAGTTCTACTAAACTGCCGTTACAGATACCTGAAACACTTAAAATAGGTGAAAAGGGTTCACTCCTTCAAACCAAACTCCCAAGAGTTAAAAATAATAATCAGGAAGTCAACAGCAACTGAAATACACTACTTCCTACCACCAGTGTGTGATTTAACTTTTTTTTTTTTTGGTTCTGTGGGCGTGACTTAGTGGGCATGGCAGGGGAAGGATACTGCAAATCTCCATTCTCTCCCCACTCCAGGACAAGGTTACTGCAAAATTCCCATTCCCTCCCGATCAGCTGGGACTCAGGAGGCAGAGAATAGATGGGGTTGGGGCCAGTCAGAGGTGGTATTTACCGGTTCTCCGAACTACTCAAAAGTTCCGCTACCGGTTCTCTAGAACTGGTCAGAAGTTGCAGAAACCCACCTCTACCTACCACAAAGGTATGCTGTTTGTTCATTTGCAGACAAAGGCAACTACCCTGGGAGAGTCTGCAACATTCAAATATGCTCTGCTAAAATATATGAAAAATAGAAAAGCTTGCAAGTAAATCAGAGATACAGAATACAATAATTAAAAAGCACAGTAGCCAGGAATATGCCATGTACTATTAAATTAGCCAACAAATGGGTCCCTGCACACCTTAAGGTTTTTAAGGTCTTACATAAAGACTTTTTCTAGTATTAAAAGAGGTCAGATAGATTAGATGCTGATAGTATTTGTACTTTAGTAAAACAATGACTCCTATAAACATGGGCTTTGCTACTTGGAATTACAATTCTTTCTACTTACAATCTGAGGCCACTATACAGATAGTCCTTGACGTTCGGCCACAACTGAGCACAAAATTTCCACGGCTAAGCAAGGGAGCAAATCACTGCAGTCGTTAAGTGAATCATGCAGTCATTTAAGCAAATCTGGGTTCCCCCATTGACTTTGCTTGTCAGAAGCCAGCTGGGAAGGTTAGAAATGGCGCTCATGTGAACCCCGGGAAAGTGCAACTGTCACGAATACATGCCAGTTGCCAAGTGCCCGAATTTTGATCATGTGAACAAGGGGATGCTGCAACAGTCATACATGTGAAAAACAGTCATGTCACTTTTTTCAGTCTTGTTGTAACTTCAAACAGTCATTAAATAAATGGTTGTAGATTGAGGGATACCTGTATTCATTTGTAGCATTAAAAAAAAAAGAACTAGGCTTCAGAGCAAGATGGGTATCTCATCTAGAGAAGTTCCTAAGATTGATTTATTGACCTGCCTCTCTCAAACAAGTGATGAGAAGTACAATTCCAAAACTTGTCACCACTCTGGGTCCACTTGCAAATACAGTCCTTCCTAGTTTGATAGATAAGAGTGTGGCATGCATTCAATGTCCTGTACAAGGCCATTAAGTATTATGGGCATCCTACCAGGTAAGATGAGACAAAAAGAGAAATCTTGACTGTATCTAGGAGAAGGGATGACCAAGATAACATCTAGTCATTTATCTGCAACTCCTTTTGGCATGTGCACAGTGGAGATATGAAGAGGGCATTTCCCAGCATAGCTTCTGCTATCTGTCTGCTTAATACTTCTCCTTCAAGTGTAGTTTCATGGGTATGGAATTATGACTAATTGAGAAGTGGTCAATGACTCTTTCTTGCATAGTACACTGCCCATAGCATCAAAACCTCTTCTTAAAAGGCCCACTAAGCATCTGGTTTTTTATACCATCCAGCCTCCATATCTCATTGCTAGGAAGCTGCTAGAGATATCATCCGTTATTTTGGAGTACAGCATCACCAATATGCCGATGATACCCAATTGTACAGGGTGAGTGGATGTCACAATAGTAACTGATGCCTCCATTTCTATGCAAGTTGATAACTGCAGTGTGTTGTATGTAACATGCCTTTGAAGACTTAGAAACTGCACTTAGTTCAAAATGCAGCAGATATGCATTATCTGGTGCTCAATAAGTACACCACACCTGGGCTGCTAGCCTGGCCTTGCCTTGCCTTCTAGCTGGTTTCCAAATATGATTCAAATTGCTGTTTGAATGGCTTTTCATCCAGAAATTTACAGGCCCACCACTTCTAACCAGAATTAACTACTTGGTGTAATAATTCCAGTAGAAACTGTTTTTTGTATCCCACATCTGAGAGCTGAAGGTCTAATAAGGCTGACAAGCATTGTTTTTCATTGATGGTGTTTTTGATGTGGAATGGCCTCACACCTGAGTTTGAGGCCTTTTAACTGTTTTCTAAAAATAGGTTAATACAAATCTTTTCCAGAGTGTATCTGGAGTACTAGGGTGACACTCTCCCAAAGCTGCTTTTTCAAGAGGCAACTGGATTTTCTTTTTCTTTGAAGACATTTCGCTTCTCATCCAAGAAGCTTCTTCAGTTCTGACTGGATGTTGGGGGATGGAAGGATTTATATTCCTTCTATATTCCTATAAATTCTGCCATTCCCCACCATCCAGTCAGAGCTGAAGAAGCTTCTTGGATGAGAAGTGAAATGACTTCAAAGAAGAAGAAAAGCAAGAAAGTCTAGTTGCCTCTTGAACAAATATCTTTGGGAGAACCATTACCTAGACGACTAAGAATCTCCATAGACATTTACGATAACATTATCTGTTATTAGTTATTGGATAGTATAATAATACAATTTAATATAATTAATGTTGATATAGGAATGATGGGTGCCTTTGGCCTTGAATCAGATCACACTTGAGCAGACTTTGCTTGGGGATTCCAAAGAATCCTCCTGTTTTCAGATGAGCTAGCAGAAGAGATAGCTAGCGTGTGTGATGCTGGAAGAAAATAAAGAACAAATCCAACTGAATATGGGTAAGAGTCTTTGTTAAGGAGTACTTTGTGGCAGCAAAGGGGCCTAAATGTAATTCATTTCCCACTCTTATCAGGCTGGCAGATAGCCAGCTGAGAAAAAGAGAAACAATTATGTGCCAGCTATGCTCATGTCAACTCTGAAGTGAACCTGCTGAAGCCATCTTGTTCTGCCTCATAGTTGCCACCAATGCTAAAAGGGAGAAGGGACGGGGGAATTAGATAGGCTCACTAACTGTCAAAACAAAGAGTTTTGTCATCAACAAAGGTCATCCCAAAAGCACCCTACCAACTATTCACATTGGACAATGTGACCGGTGACATCTGGGGAGGGAAATATTTCCTCTTTTAACTAGGAGAAAACCCTAGGGAACTTTTAGAGTTGGTTTTCACTAGCTGTGCCAATATGATGTATCCAATAAACATGTTCTTTGAAGAATCTACCTGCCTCGGAGTTCTGATTTTTGCAGATGCATTACTCGGAACACTGACAGCCCATTTCTGGATCAGGAAAATATGCTCACAGTCACTCAGGTCTTGATTACTTCTCATTTGGACTATTATAATATATTTTACATTGAGCTGACCTTGAAGACTACCCAGAAACTTCATATAATCCAGAATACATTGGTCCAGGTAACTATGAATGCATCATGGTATCATCATTACATCAGAAGTTATACAGGTTCCCTATGAGTTTCCAAATGCAATTCAAAATGCTGGTTAGTACCGTGTTTCCCTGAAAATAAGACAGGGTCTTATTTTCTTTTGATCCCCGAAATAAGCGCTTGGCCTTATTTTCGGGGAGGTCTTATTATTTTTCAGGTATAGGAGGCAGTGAGCGCGGTCACCTCATGGCTGCACATGCATTGACATATTTTTGGGGAGGGCTTATTTTTTGGGGAGGGCTTATTCTAGTGCATGCACTTGAAAGTTTGATTGGGCTTATTATCTGGGGAGGTCTTATTTTCGGGGAAACAAGATACCTCTACAGCCTTTCAGGCACGAATATCTGAGGGTCCTCCAATCTCAAATTGTTTCTGTCTGTTACACAGGTTCCAGAAGGATGGGTATGCCTTGGGTTGCTTCTGTAAAACAATGTAATCTAGCTGGATCCAGAAAGTGGGCTTTTTCTCTCACCGAAGCTATATCGTACCTCCTAAAATTCAGGTGGCTCAAATCTTGTTGGCTTTTGATAAGGTAAAAAGCCAGCAAGATTTGCTAAAATTCTTTTTCTCTCTCCTCAAGATTGGACCAGAGTATTGGATTAACCTATCCTATAATAGCATGGGAATTGGAATAAGTTTGTTTTGTTCCTTGGCACTAGTTGTGCTTTATTGTGGTACATTTTTAATTAGCAAATTTGTTTTGATGTTTTTAACTCTTTGTTAGCCACCCAGAATTATTATTTGTGAATTGGGTGGGTGGGTAACTACATAAATCATTTTAATAACTACATATGAATAAATAAATGTTGAGAAAAGCAAGCCAAGGATTCATTTGTATTGTGGATTGCAAGAGATGTTTGGGTGGACATGGTGCTCACAACCTTTTTATAAAGTTCTTTTTGGTTGCATACGTCAATGTGTATTCTCTATATTCAATTACAGCGCTCCTCAAAAATGGCGAAAGATTTATTCTGTGATAACCTTGTTCTATTTTGGTTTATAACTCTTGTAAGAAAGAAACTATGTACAGTAGCCCTTATATTTATTTGGTCTTGTTTGTGTCATTAAATCTAAACCAAATCATTGTTATCCTTGTCAAGCATCCTGTATCTTAACAGTGTTAACAGTTTGTGTTAAGGTACTATTGCTCATGATGCGTGCAAACCCATTAACACATCTTTTTGAAAGAAACGCACAGTGGAAACTTGATTAAACAAGGGAAGGAAGATTTCATTAGAATCTAGTTGCCACTACCATTTATAATTTAGAGCTATCAGAGAAGACACGGCTTTTCTGCATTTCCTTGAACTGAGGTTTAATGGCTTAAAAATTTATTGAGATCATTATAATTATGGATTGTAAACCACCATGCACTACTCTGTATAGAAGGAAGAAGATAAATATTTCAAAATTATAATTTGCAGATTTCAACAAATTCATTGAGTGATATGGAAGATGCAGAAATGCAAAGATAACTTTAGTCATTTTCATTTTTCTGGATTATAGTCAATAGCTAGATCCAGAACTAAAAAAGCTCATGCTTTAATAAAATCTCAGTAGAATGGAATTTAAATTGGCTCAAGCTGTTTTGAAGAAAGAAACATTTTAAACTTTATCCACAATCCCTTTTCTTTGGGAGCCATTTAAATTAAGGCTCCGATGTGATCTCCCATCTGGGCAGTTCAGAGAAAAATATGTGTCATCAGACCCTTCTCTGGATCTCTTGCATATGTTGTCTTAAATGGCAAAAAATGTACATCCATATTCTGGGAAGGAATGGAAACTATGCATATTGAAAGAATAGTGAATCCATTCATGATACAATTTTCACTCTATTCTATATAAACCTGTAACTTACATTTGTGTATCTTCTGCCTCCACATTCTAAGCAAAATGCCAAGGTGCATTTGGGTGACATGACACCATTAAGATTCAAAGCTTCATCATACATTCAGTTACAGATTTGTAAAGCTTATCCGTCTAGAGATTGTTGATCTTGCTGACCTAATATAATCAGTGAGGAGATTGTGAATAGTGTTTGAGCATACTAAAGTCTCATCTTGAAATCATTCTGACATATCTGGTTTAACATATTTTTCATTATCTGCAAGCCATGCCTTTCAGAAACAGCCATGTGTATAACATCAATTACATTATGATTTTGGGTGTTGGATTATAACCACCCACCTATCATCTCGTCCAATATTTCATGATTTATACTTTCTTCTAAACCCAAAGGATCCTCTGAATTAGACTGCATAGATAATGCAAACTCAGAGCAGGAATGATAAAATATCATTTGAATTTCAAAATCAGGATGTTGTGATCTGACCATTTTAGGCAAGTATGAGTAATATATGAAGAAGGTAACATCAACCAAGAAAAAAAAAAGCAACAAAATGCAAGTTCATACTGGAAAATTTCCTGTATAGAAAATATAGATTTTTTGTAATCCCTTTTCCTGAAATTCAGATTAATTTTTTTTAATCACACATTGTATTTATTTAATAGCCTGCATACCAAATAGCAGAGGAAGCTACTATACTCAAGCTTACCATGTCTAAATGTTTTTGTTATCTGCTGGAGTAAAATGCCCCTTACAAGTGACAAATTAGAAAAGGCATTTTGGAAATGGTGGGAGGAATTCTACAGAAATGTTAAAAACTAATCTTTTCTTTTAAACTGTTTTTGTTTTCTCTATCAGCAGTGAACAAGATCCTATAGGCATTTACCATTTTCCCTACTTGAGCTCACAGCTGAAGTTAAATGACCAACATTCCCCAAGCAGTTTATTTAGCATGTTACAGGAGATATATTAAAGGATGGGAAAATGCATAAAATCAGTACAGTATTAAATGGAAAAACGTTTTTAAAAGTAAATCTATGTAGGGTGCAAGAAATGCTTCACACAAGACATTATATTTAGGAGAACTGGGAAAGGAGTAAAAAAAAAGGCAGCTTGATGGGTAGAAATAGAAAATCTGATTAGACTAATATAAAACAATTGGAAAGTCATCCATTAACTTCTCCAAAGAAGATTGATTCATTGCCGAAGGAATGCCAGTCAGTTCCACAGAACACAAGAGAGACTGAATGTTATAGGTACAAAAATCTAATTTTCAGCCTATTTACTAGAGCTGGTATAGGGGAAATGTAGCTTGTTCTCAGAGGGAACTAATGAAGTGTGATGAATTATGTGAAGGTGAAAGATTAAATTAAGAGGAAAAATAGAAAAATGGAATAATATGAAGAAAACAAATGGAACTATTACTTCAGGCTCTGTGAAACACTTTCATAATGGAAATTTAGTTACTGCCCCCAACCACCATCTAACACATAAATAAGATTCCCTCAGACAGCAGTCTACAAAAGCAAAATACCAAATGTTTTTGCTTTGGTAGTGAATACTACATGTATCATTATTTTGGGTAATCAAGATGAATCATCCTTTTCCAGATCTTGAAAACAACATGGGCTGTACAGAACTAAGTAACTTATTTTTCAGAGAGAAAGAGAAATCTCATCAAATGCTATATAGTTGCCCATCTAAATGCATGACTCTGAATAGCTCACAGTTAAAAATAATATAAAGGCAGCGAAACAATGCACTTGAGACCATATAAAATCATACAAAAAGGCATATCACATATTCTACAATAAACTACCTACCCATAACCACTTAAACTATGCAGAGAATGCTGACATTAAATGCAGAGAAGTTAATGTATTTGCATGGAGAGGAATAGAACCAGATAAAGTTTTGCCAAGTAATGCAAATCATAGGCATACCCATTTTGATTTTACAACACCTGCAGATTTCTGGCATAGAAACAATGCATTTGTGGATGTGTGAAAAAACAAGCATATTATAAACACACCCAATTTTTGAATCTCTTACATCTTACATTACTATAGTGTCTGGATGCTGGCAAAAATCTAGAAAGTAAAAAACAATAGCTCTGCACATTTTCAGGAAATCAGGATAGCAGGTTCAGTAAAGCAAATTGCCTTCTGAATATTTGCAAAGTCTGCTGCAACATTCAATTAAAAAAATGTATAAACATAGTTGTTATTCTGTTCAATGCCATTTTCACAGCACTGATTAAATATCAAATGGATGACTTTAAAAGGGGAAGACGTCTAAATTGATGTCTTGTAGATGGGGATATTATATTGAAGAAATGAGGACATGCAATGGTCTCTTTAAATGACTTCCAGCTGTCCATATGCCAGAAACATAAATCTAAGGAAAAGCTGTACTGATTGTAACACATACGAATAGCACTTGGGGCAATAGTACAGATGCCACAGTGCTACACTTTCAATCTAGGAGCTGTCTAAGGGAGGGAAAAAGAGAGGAAGCAGCCACTTAAATGATTTAAGAGATCCAGATATAATAAGGTAAGTTGTGGAAAAGCAGCATTTTGTATGTTAAGAAGCAAGAAATATTAGGACTGTGGTTGAAATATTTTCAATTGCTAACCTGGTTTAGGATTTCATTTACCTTCCTGATTATATTACTATCTCCTTGATTCCCAGTTTTGCAGATTTCTGGGGATTTCCAGTTGACATATGGGTAGCATTATGAGCATTAAAGATTTTTGTATAATCATCATCATAAAAAAAAACAGGCACAAAGGGATGAAATATGCATGTAACTCTGTGTAATCCTTCTATTATCTAGGCATTAATTAAACCAAAAACCCATTTATGGTGTAATGCTATTAAACAGGAATGAAAAAAAATAAAGAACTATAAATTTAACTATTCTAAACCTTGGTGTCATTAAATAAGTCCAAGGCTTTCAGAAGTACATTTTTGACCTGTACAAATAATTGATTTATTATTCACAGGTCACACAACTTTAAAAAATTGATTAATATATTGTGCTGCTTTCCAACTGTATACAAACAAGTGGTTGTTTTTGGTTATTACACCAAAAGATTATTACATAAAAATATATGTGAGAATTTGTATGAATGCATGTCTTTTCCGTCATCTGACCTGGAGGAAGAATCTATAACTGCAATTCTTCAACTGGTCATCTGCAAATGTATAACCTGATAGAACCTACAAGCATATTTGCAGAGGTGGATTCCTACTGGTTCGGATCGGTTCTAAGGAACCATTAGTAACTTGGTGGCCTGGTTTGCTAGAACCAGCAGCGACCCAGGCCTGCCATGCCCCCAGCTGGTTCTTGGGGGTGTGGCCTATGATGCCGCCATCTTGGGTTTTATTTAGTACTGCACATTTGCATGTGTGCGCAAAGTGTGCACTTGCACGTGGCGCATCCCTGAGCGAACCGGAAGTAGCAAGATCTGGAACCCACCCCTGCGTGTTTGGTGCTCTTCCTGCCCTATTATACCATGCAGCTGTCAAATAACTTCAGTTCCTAAGAAATACCAAGTGGATTCAAAGAAATGGTGACGTCAAGCAAGGTTAGGAGATGGGAACTTGAAGAACTGCAATGATTGGCAAATTCTGAAACCAGTTCTTCCTTATAATTCTCTGTGATTCACACACACACACACACATGGGTGAGTATTCTTACGCAGAGAAAGGACTGATAGGGCAGCTCAGAGCAAAACTTGGTGGTTGCTAATTTCCTTTGTAAAACTACTGGTTTAAGAAGAAAAAAAAGAAACACCACCTTTAGAAGATCTTTGGAAGGCCAAGAATAGTAAAAACAATTCTTAAAAGCAACAAGACACATTACTCAATATGGTAATCCTGAGAAATGACGGTAGAATCTAATGACTATTATGTAACCACTTACTCTGAACATAAGCCAGGTGGCTTTTAAATTGGGGGGGGGATTATCAAAGGTACTGCTTGACCCTTCAGACTGGCATTTACAGATAACTATGCTATGTTAGACATACAGTAAAACCTCCTTGAGTATAAAATGGTATCTTCCATTTGAAAAGCTAATGCCTTTTGGTTAACACATGAACATACGAAAAGCACTAAAGTTGGGTAGCTGCAGTTTCTATTTTGTGTTATAGATGACTTCTGAACCCAGAGTGTGTTTGTTCCAGTGAAAAGAATGTCCTAAATGTTAGCTCTAGCCTCCAATGTCAAGCTGGTGCAGCAGACTTACCAGGAGGATAGTTTTAGATGTTTTAAGTGTTCATTCATTATGGATGTACGAGCTGCCTTGGGAATGATGTGTTTAACTGCTGTTCTATAATTTTGTTGGTGCTTTTTAGTGGTTATTAGCTGCCCAAGTTCCATGCTGAGTGAGTGGCTACATAAATGAAATAAATAGAAAATAAACAAGCAAATCAATCAATCCGCAGTATTTCAGCATTCATGCTTGATGTGGAGAGTGAGAGGACCAAAGATTATGACATGACTTTCTAATTTTCTATTCTCCATGAATGCAGTAAGCTGTTGACAGTGAAAACATGATTGTGATGTCTCCACTATAATAATGTTAGGCAATAGTACTTGGAATAATGAATAATATTCTTTTTCCTTTAGTCTACAAAGATTGTTAATCTGGCAAGAAGTCAATGGCATTGAAGTTGGCTTGATCCAGGAGTCACATGATCTCCCTTGGAACAAGACTGGTGAAGGAGTAGCAGTTTGTACTAATTGGATTTCTGGATGCTCTATCATTTGACAAGATTATTGAATTTTAAGTCAAAGAGAATGCCATCCAACCAATTTGTTCATTGTAAGAATGAAGACTAACTGAAAGAAAATGACTGAATCCAAAAGAGAAATGAAAGAATCCAAAGGAGATGCTTGGACTTCAACTTGAGCACTGATTGATTTATCAGATACAAAATAAAATATATCAAATCTATGAATATACAGACAGAGGCACTTACAGGTTTGAATAAATTTTAAAAATGTAGATGGGCATTTATGTCCTTACAGTAAACATTTCAGATCACCTTATCAATTATTGTCCCTGTTATTTTTAATCTTATTTTTGTGCGATGCATAAGCAATGATTCAATCTTGGATATACGCTTCCCATTCAAACATTTGGGCAATTTGATGTTTCTGAATTCAAATCTAAGTACCGTAAGGTCTCTAACTGCATTTGTTTTACAAATTATTTTATCATTCAATAGGGAAAAGTGATCTCTTAGCTACCCAGGTACCAAGTCATACAGGGCTTTAAAGAGAAAAACCAATATCTTGACTTGGACTGCAGCCAGAGTAGCTCCTTTTTTCAGTGTGACACTGCTAGCTGCCAGCCAACAGTAGAGCAAGTTGAATGCCTGTCACAGTTCAATGATAAGCAAAACTCAGATGGCACTTCTAGAAGACGAGAGTCCTTTTCACCATTATCTTAAGAGGGTAGTCAACAAGGTTGGCACGAGTTGAGACCAGGAACCTAATAAAAAAGCAAGGAATCCAAGGAAAGACACACAAAACACAGTGAGGTAGAATCCAGAGCACAGCAAGGTAAGCATGACAGAGCTGTGGCTTGAAAAATTGTTCTTAATAGCTGCTCCCAAGGAGTGAGGCCAGCAGTGATGCTGAGTCTCCACCTTGGGACAAAGCTGCGGCAATATGCTCTTCGACACAGGCTCTTCTGTGGGCTGGTTTCTGTTGTTGAATCTTTAGTTCTTGCCTCTGCTTAAAACAGGGTAGCTGATCCTGAATTTGCGAGACTGTGAGTGGTTGGAGGCATTTTCCTTAACCAGAGAGGAGGTCATTGGCTCTACCACTGTTGGAATCAATGATGTCAAGACTATTGTTTCTAGATGCCGCTGATTCCATTTCCTCTTCATCTCAGGACATGTGCAACAGTATAATACTGCTGCAGCAGTGGTGCTAGACAATAGTATCAAGACCAGTCACTGAGTTGCATTTTAGTCCATCTAAAGTTTCTGATCAAATTACAGTAACCTAATCAGAAGATGACAAGAGCATCCTGTTCCAGGTAAGGATGTAGCCAAAGCTGAGGACAAACTCTCTTGGCCATAACCTATTCCTTGAGTGGGAGTCATGAGTTGAAAAAGACCCACAGGTTGTTAATGTACTGTTTCCGAAAAACTGCAATCCCATCAAGAGTGAAATCCTTGATGATGCAATTCTTCTGCCAGATCTAACCCAGATTGGGTCTGAACATCTAAATGTCTCCAGGCATGTG
Source organism: Pseudoxenodon macrops (assembly GCA_032467955.1). Lineage (NCBI taxonomy): Eukaryota > Metazoa > Chordata > Lepidosauria > Squamata > Pseudoxenodontidae > Pseudoxenodon > Pseudoxenodon macrops. Next base: position 225,488 of record JANHFT010007168.1, on the reverse strand, counting down.
TATGGGTTTCTACGGTACTGCATGTCCCACTAAGGCTTGGGACTACATGCACAATTGGGGTTCATAAACATATTGATGATACCTCACCTTGAACTGGCAGATGACCTCTCCTAGCAGCTTCAAGTAGTTGTAAAATAGAATGGAAAAAGCTCTAAGCCCCAGGCATTTCACAACAGAGCATTTGGACGTCTGATCTCTTCCTTGCTGCAACCACTAAATGAAACTGTGCACTTAGGAGTAAAAACACCACAAACCAGTGTCGTAAATCCCAAATCTTTCAGGCAGCTGAGAAAAATATTGTGGACAATCAGCTCAAGGATGAATGAGCTGCCACTATGGCAGATGAAAACAAGCTGAAGAAGTTTTGTGGGACCCATCCCTAGTTATATGGTGCATGTTGGAAGTAGGCTCTCATCAAAGAAACCTAGAAACTATAGAAGTTTTGAAATAGGGCTCTCCACAGATCCCTGTGTGTGAATCATGAGATCATGTTGAAAAAGTCACATTAATGAAATCAGTAAAAGGTTGACTCTGCTATAGAGACAGGCATACCTACATTCAGCTAACATGTCAGTCACTCTAGTTCTGTTGTGTAATTCTTTGTTAAGGAACTATGAATGGAATTCAGGATTGCTCTGGTATTTAACTGGTTAAATATAATAGATAACATACTGGAAACAGATTTTGTTGCTTATTTATTTTTGGCAAACAATTCCCACTATGAAGCTGAAAAACAAATCTGGTTTCAAGGAGATTCTGTTTGAATAAAAACAAATCCACAAAGAATGTATTACTGTTGGGAAATATACTAGAAGGCATGTCACAACATACATAAAAGTATGCATTAATATTTTATATCCAATGGGAAAATAGACACTAGTCTTCAAAGATGTTTAACCACACTGAAGAGAAGTTGGGAATTGTGTACATCATGAACACATTTATAATAGAATTCTTCATCAGAATTCTGCAATATCCTTTTCCAATTGCTGTGATTATATTTTTATTGAGGTTTATCTAGATATCTAGTTAATTGGTGGATATGAAATACCATATAACTGCAAGGTAACCTCTCCTCATGTAGATACTGTTTAAGTCCTGATAATTTTAGTTACCTTTTTCTTTTTGAGGTTCTTTGCCAAAGTATCCCAGATATGCTCATATAAGGTGTACATTGGCAGTTTTACTTTAATTCCTCTTCTCTCTCCCCGCCCAACTACTAAAGTTACCATGACATTTAATTGGACAAAATGGTGCATAAAAGCCAACTATTAACTCTTTGGGAACCAAATGGGCTAGCTTGCAGACTGTGTCTAAAATCTGGGACCTATGACTCCTAAGGGAATGAAATTTGGGGAAGTTATGGCTGTTTCAGGCTGCTGCTGTAGTCCAATGATTTTCATTTTCAATATTCTGTGAGTTTCCCAGACAGTCCCCACTCCCTCCCCAACCTAGCAGTAGACATTTATGTGCCTGCTGCAAACAGAAGGATGAGAGAATAGGGAGGAATGAACTCTGTGTATCCTTACCTCTCTTGACCTGGGCTGCCACCCTGCACCTTCCCCAACCCATGCCTCCCCTGCATGCCTTCTCCATTATACCTCTTGCTCACTTCCACGCTTTCTCCGTGATCTGCATTACCCCTCCATGTACCTTACCAGATGTGAATGGCACTTCCTGTGCGTCCTGATGCACTTTCTGACCCATGAAAACCCCTGCATGCCTTCCCTGATCCATCACCTGATCTTCATTTTCAAAGTCCCATGATAATTTCCAGCCAGTTCCACAATCCCTTGCTCCCTCCCCCGCTTACTTGCCTACTGGGAAGAGAAGGGCAGTGTTCCAATATCTCAGGAGTTGCCACAGCTAAAACACATGAAGGCAGGATAAGAAGCAATGAATGGAAAATAATCAAGGAGAGAAGCAACCTACGACTAAGGAGAAATGTCATGACAGTGAGAACAATTAACCAGTGGAATGACTTGCCTTTCAGAAGTTGTGAATGCTTTTAAAAAGAGATGGGACAACAGTTTGTCAGAAATGGTATAGGGTTTCCTACCTGAGCAAGGGGTTGGACTAGAAGATGGGAAGGGAAGGGGAGATTTCTGATATTAACTTCAAGCTTCCCACATGGAAATTCAATAGGGAAACCAGCGGGAAGTTGGAAGTCACTCCCCCTCCCATTGATTTTTTTTGGTCAGTCCATGATCATTCCTTTTCTCTATTTAGGTGAGAAAATACCCTTGAAACGATAACCCAAATTGTCTGGTGATATTTTAACATTTGTTTTCCCCCCACAACAGCTGCACATGAGGCATTATAATGTCTGTTTTCAGTCCACTTGCTCTCTCATTGTTAGCATTTTTGTGAAAAGAACAAAGTACTTTTTTTTGCACCAGATTTATTTAAGGACTTTCAGATGGATACTAGCTTGCTTCACAAATGTGACTTCTTTCAGCTTGTCAGTAAGACATTAAGGAATTCATTTTTTTCTCACTGCTATTTGTCTTAGTGTCTCTTCCTGAAAATAACAATCCCGGAGAAATTTTGGAAACTTCATCCAAGATTTTGAAGGCCATGGGCAGATTTGGAATTGTAAGTCATAGCAGTTTACTCTTCCTTTTTGCAAATTTGTGGGTAATGGGTACTTTGTTCTGTTTGCCTTTATCTGGGAAAATTAAAAGAAGCTTTCTTTCATCTAACAGATATCTAGACTTTGTGATACTTTTGGTGGCTTTCTTTACATATTATATACAATGTTAATTGTGATTTTAACTAACTACTAAAATGGAAAAAAATCTTAACTTCTTATTTTAGGTGTTAATAAAATCAATGCCAGTTGTTTCATTCAGTCAAAGTGAAGCTGAAATGTTTGAGTCATACTTAAACTTCCCAATGCTTTATTAGTTCATTTTATCTTAAAATACTTATCAAGTCTTCAGAGGCGCAAAAATAATTGCTCATGCAGAAATCTCTCTAGCTCTCAGCTCTCTAGCATTAGAAGCCTAAAAAAAAACCAACCCTGGATTTTGAAAGATATTTTTGATATGGAAGATCCATTATAATATTTTGTTTTCATCCTCTTCACCTAAAAGGGAAAAACTGCTAATCCTGGTGCAGGCATAGTTAATTCTCTCTCATTAAGACAAATAGAAAGGAAACAATTTAAAAATGAAGTGTGTGTGTGTGTGTGTGTGTGTGTGTGTGTGTGTGTTGGAGGGAATTTAATTCTGCTCAAATACCCAACAGTTTGTTCTATAGGTGATAAAGTTTGGCTGATGGAAAGTCTTGTTAAATTAGAGAAGGGAAAAAGATGCTTGCAGAGTTAGGGATAGTTGCCAAGTAGTTTGCGAAGGGATTTTAGGTCCTTGCATTTTATTGCTTGGGATTATGTGATGTGCTTATCACAATAATTTGATTTTTGTATTTTCCACTCCGGGCAATGCTTGAAGCCTCTAAAGGTATTAAGCAATTTAAAATTTACTGTCAGATATTCACACAAAGGGACCTTGAATAATCAAAAGTAGCAAAGAATCAACAGTAGCTACTTGTTCCTACATCACCACTATTAGGGGGGGAAATGCATGCCTTAGTGAATTGCAACATACTGCAGCATTAACTAATTCAGGAACCAGAGCTTTGATTATGAAAGAAAAGTTTGGTGGATCTATAGAATAATTGTTACTTACATCAATCTATCCAACAACAATATGTACTTCTGAATTATAGCATCTTATACCAATGTGTGCAATGTCTTCTCTTTTTTTTATTGGCTATAATAACAGAATCTTACAAGTCTTACTAAGCTGTTACCTCCTCCTCTTTCTTATAATTAAAAAAGTCAATTAGGGAGGGATCTGTTTGAGTCACTTCCAAATGTTATCTGGCTGTTCTAAACTTAACAAAATAATAATAATAATAATGTTTCAGCTCTTGTTGCCTGGGCAACAGCTTCTGCATATGTTTACCAGGGTCATCTGAAAAGGCCAAGGAACCAGAGACCTTATTGCTGATGCACACTGAATAACAGAAAATTGAAAACACTGAAAGAAACCTGTGAGTGCTTCATTGATTATAGAAAGACCCTCAATTGTAACAACTATGTCAAGTTGTGGAATGGCCTTAAGAAAAAAAATCAGGTATGTTATAGAACCTTATTGTCCTTATGCAAAGCCTACAGGCACAAAGGAAGCCACAGACCAAGTGAAACGTAGCAAAAGGGGCGTTGGTCCTACCTGATACGCTCCTTCTCAGATGGGTGGATATAGCCTCCAGGCACGGGTTGCTCAGTCTGTCATCCAATGAGAACCGAGTCTGCAAAAGTTAAACCACGCCTCCTTTACCCTTCCTTCCCGCTTTTTTTACGAAGGAGAATTGCAGACTGACGTGCCCCGAGATGAATCAGTAGGAGACCGGAACCAAATTCCAGAAAGGGTAAGGAGGATCCACAGGAAGTAGATCAGAGCTGTAAAATAGAAGGGACATAGGGGGGACAAAGGGACCCCCCACATACCGTCCCCAGGTACACCACCCCAAGGACTCACAATCCGGACCTCTGCAGGGTGGGGATGGAGGCTATATCCACCCATCTGAGAAGGAGTGTATCAGGTAGGACCAACGCCCCTTCTCTTAGGCTGGCTTGTAGGAGTGTCCTGTACATGGTGCTTACAGAACAGATGTCAAAAGCTGGGAATTATTGAGGGAAAGGACTAGAAAAGGACTTGGCAAGTGGAAAAATTGAAGACTGTGATGACTAAGGAACATTCAATAAGAGACACTGAGTAGGCTGTTGCCGGAGAATAGTATTTATCAGAAACATGAAAACATGGAACAGATCTCTATCTTTACCTCCAAAAATGGGACAATCAAAATTTCACTGACTTCAAAAGACAAGAGTAAAAGGCCTAGAATTTAAACCCTGTTGTAGAAATGTATATTTCATTGGACTTGAAAAAGTGTTCTGCAAATAGTCTTGTTTGCAGTAAATTATCTAGGTCTGTCATACGTACTGATAATAGCAAATTACTGAATATGGGATATAGTATCTGGAGAGTGGAGATTTATTACTATGTCGGATCTGAAATATGACAGCTACTAGATCACTGATTATTTGAAGAAATACTTGTTTCTTTTGTAGTTAAAAAGGATGATACCTATCCCACTTTTTTAATAAAATATGCATCAATTGTGATAGAAATACAGTTCTCAAAATTCCCAGGCAACATGCTCAACTGCTATGCTGACTTGGAATTTTGAAAATTGGAATCCAATACATTTAACAAGCACCTTTGGAAAAGGCTGGGGGAATAAATCTCCCCACCTGAGCAATTCCATAAATTGCATGTAAAGGAGAAGATCCCCATAAACTGGGAAAGTGTGATTTTCTCTTTTTCTAAAGTGGGTGTTAACCATACACGTTAGAAAAGTTTGTTATTAAAATAAAAACTGACCATTAGGAACTTGGGAAAAAACTTGAGCAATGAAATGAAACAAATTAATATCCAAGAATGTTTCCAAGAATATGTTTCCTAAACAATATTCCAACACAGATAGATTCCTTTGAAAGATATTATGTTCTGAGACTGAGATTAAGGAATGGCTATTTTTTGTGTACATGGTTGAAATTCTATCTTGTGTTTTGCATGTGCACATTTTGTGGCTTTAGCACATTGAGTCAGCCTATATTTTCCAATTTTTGAAAGATATTTCATAGATATGTAGGAACCAGGCCATTATGCCTTATTTAATTAATCTTGATTGAAACAAAACATTGTATAGTATTGTATGTTAATCTATCATAAAAGGAAGCGTAAGACTAGCATTAACACCACTGCTTTTTGTCACCATGAACATTAAAGTATAATTTAATTTCAATAATTAGTAATATTAGACTGTTCACAGAATGAAATTATATCATAAACATAGCAGGCTTTCATCTGATAGGTAATACATAATGTGTAAAATGGAGGATGCTATTGCTGCTAAATTGAGTTAATGTGACATATTCAATTGTAACATGTTTCCATAATAACAAGAGGTAAATATAATTTTTATTTTCATTTGGTAGTTTTATGTGCAATGGTAAGATCAAGGTATGACATAACAGTGACTTATTTTAAGTGTGTTTGTGTATGTGTTTGTGTGTTCATGTGTGTAGAGATTACACAGTTTAGCTTTTAAGCTTAAAATATTCAAAAATTTATATAAAGAAATTGCATTATAACACTATCCTAATCATATCTCAGAAGAAAGTCATACTGAGTACATACAGTTGAGTTGATTGCCATTGTTTGCAGTTTAATCATCTCCCTAGGCAGTATGCAAAAAATTATTTCATAAGACTTCTATATGTACCATTTACCGTATTTAATGCCACAATTTAATAAATTTAGTACTGAAGAATTCACTGCAATTGGATAAGGCTTTGATCATCATGTTAGATGGCTTTAAAAGAAGATTAGACAATTTCAGAAAAGAAAGGAAAAAAGGAAAAACTCTTAGTGACTTTTACAGTAGTTATGATTATTACATGCTGTAATCAGAATTTAGAAAATGCATGTAATAAGTGATGTACTACTCTTACATTTTATTTATGAATTTACCAGAGGCATTTCATTGGTCTTGTAGAATAAAAAGATTGCTGGAATGGAATGGCTTTTAGTGTGATCTAGCAGTAATCTTAGAGTACTATCCTTTTCCATTACTGTTATTTAACTTTTTAAATTAGAGTTTGTCACATCTCATATACTTATGTTCTTTGGCTTGTTCATAAAAAAAAAGTTTTCCAATGCTAAGCTAAACTGGCTTCAATTTACTGAAGGAAATACATTCAGCCACAATGCAATGTACAGGAATAAGCAAGGGGGAACTTTGCCTAACTTTACCTGGCTACTGCATTACTGTACTTATGGATCTTCTTGGGATACTCTGGTGATGATGCCTTGCCCTATTGGCACTCAATTCATTATTTTAACATGCTTTATGTGTGTTAGAGATAACCTAGAAGGCACAGGACAGGATAACACCTGTTTTAAAGTCACTGTAAGTCACTGTCACTGTCAGTAGATTTCCAGGCTCAATTCGTGTTCTATTGTGTGTTTCATGTAAACTGATTATGGACATCAAATAGTCCTCAAAAATAATTGGACTGGGTTAGTTTATTTTGCATTTTATTGTGTGCTTTTCTTATATTTTACACTGTTCAGAGACAGTCAGAATTGGACAGATTACCTACCGTATTTTTCAGAGTATAAGACGCATCTGAGTTTTTGGGGAGGAAAATAGGGGAAAAAATCTGCCTACCAGGTATTCATCTGGCTAGCGTCCTTAGTCTGGTCAGCTTCAGCACATTATTTTATCCCCTGATTAGGACTAAAAAAAAGCTTCTAAAGCATAGCTGATAGAGAGAAGCAATGAAAAAAGCCTGCAAAGATCACTTCACTCTTCACTCTCCTTGATAGGTCTGAAAAAAAGCTTTGAAAAAACTTATAAGAGTATAAGACGCACCCAAATTATCAGCCTCTTTTGGGGGGGGTGCATCTTATACTCCAAAAAATACAGGTATCTATTAACAAACTCTAATAGCTTTTTGCTTCCGAGATATTTCGCCATACATTTAGTTGGAACTTTTCCACCAACTGAAATGGTAATCAAGAATTTATTTTTAGAATGATAAGAATGTCTCCTTCCAATTAGTTTTTAACTTGTATTTCTGTGGAGTAGATTTGAAAGCGTAATCAAATCAGAAGTTTATTAGGGTTAGGAAGCACTTTGGATTTGAAGGTGCTTTGAAATGCACTGGTTGGGGAATTCTGGTAATTGAAGACCATGCATCTTAAAGCCAATGAGATTGAGGAAAACTGCCCTGAACCAAATACATATTGCAGCTGCATGGAGCAACTACCTCCATGCAGTTCTGGGAGAAATATGTCTGCTTTCAGGAGTTATAGACAGACCTTACATTTGGATTAGCACCTGGTCTGAAGCATCATTTCTCCTTTGACACTCGTACTCTATGCAACCCCAATGTTCATCTAAATTTGTGAATTATACTTTTCATGGGGCTCTTTCTAGATGGGAGATTTTGACAATTTCCCACTTTGTCAGGCCATTCATTCACTGAACTCTCTAGGACTTAATTCAGATTAGGTCTGTATGGGTGAGGGTGAAGAACCAGAAAAGGCATTGCAGATTTGCTGAGAAAGTGTTTCAGGTTTCCATATTTATCAAGTTCTAACTGTCCTCTGTGTTTACCACAGGAGAGAATGTAGTTCTTTTTTTTTAACCTCTGGACTCTTTGCATTTTGTCTGATTGTGTGTGTGTGTGTGTGTGTGTAAAAGTAAAATTTAATTCCCATTTTTCATTCCCATTTTTACTTAGCAACCAAACATCATTTCAATACTCCCCCCCTTTCCTTTTTTTTAATTATGATGTGTAACATGCAAGCATATGCCTCTCCTTTCTGTAACATTAAAAGCAAAATCAGTTAATAAAAATAAGGACAATTATACATTCAGTCAAGGGAGGAGAATTTTGTGGATGTTGAAATATTGAGCCAGATTAATTTAAAATCAGGTTATGGATGGATGGATGGATGGATGGATGGATGGATAGATAGATAGATAGATAGATAGATAGATAGATAGATAGATAG
>JANHFT010007168.1:194279-210802 GCA_032467955.1 Pseudoxenodon macrops | reverse complement strand
ATTCGGAGTATAAGACGCACCCAAATTATCAGCCCCAATTAGGGGGAGAAAAAGTGCGTCTTATACTCAGAAAAATATGGTACATTTCCAAGGAAAGTGGCATAAATGTTTTAATCCATAACAAATATTCTTGTTATCCAACAAGAACTTTTGATGTCAAGTTGTTTACCACACATGGCAGGTAAGAAACAAGAAAAAGAGTCAAAATTCCCATGCTGTTGTTGAGACCTCTCTCTTGATCATGGTCTTGGTCTTACAGTACAGGAAAAACAGCCGATTTCGAGTCAGACTGTAGTTGGGATTGTTCAAAATTGAATGAATGAATGTTTGGATGAATCAATGAACAAGCAAAATAAAAAACAAGAAAAACCTGTATGCACTTACCTTTTCAACACTGCTCATGGCTTGAAAATAGATATTATATCCTTTCCGAGGCACCAAAGGTGGGTTCCAGAAGCCTTGATAAGTTCTATTGTCACCAACTGTGAACGCTGCTGCTTCTGGAAGATTGCCAGGAGGCAATTCTGCAGCAAAATAATAGGGCGAGCCATTGCTCAGGGCATTTTGATATGTGACAGGAATCTGGTAGCAATCCATTGCACCGGTTTCTCGTTTGGTCCGATGAGGATGCAGCTCTTCAACAACAATCTGATAGGCGCTGTTCAAGATCAAGAGAGGAAGAATGCTAGAATGAGTGAGTACGTGACTATACAGCCATTGTGTAGCCTGTTTGGTTTAAAAAGCTATAGTAAAGTTATGTCAAGATTGGAAATGAACCCACTGAGAAACAGAACACCCTGACTATGATTTGGCCGTGCTGGTTGAGGCATACCAACATGTGGACTTTGCATCACTTCAGAGCTGACCTGTATTTGTGCAATTGCATGGTCAGTGGAGGGTAAATACTGAAGTGTGTGAATAAAGTCCATATAATCCTTGTGCTCCCAAGAACGTTTCATAATTACTCTGCTATTATGGATGCTAACAAACCTCTACGAAGACCAACCTACAGCTTAGAAGAACAAGCAAAAACAATTCTCTAGACCAAGTTGTGTAAATGACTTACAACAACAATATCTAGAAAACACATCTAAAAGTAGAGTTATGAACTGATTTGGTCAATGGCATAGAACCGAGTTCCCCAACCTTTCTGGCTATGCGGCTTGGGGAGGGGGAGGGGATGGTTCCACACAAATGGTGGGAAAGTGTATGCACACAGCTCCATCTGCACAAATGGCATGCACGCCCACTACTTGCACAAATGGAGTGCATATGTACATGTTCGCCCACTGCTCGTGCAAGTGGGGATGTGTGCGCGCATGCTCACCCACCCCTTCCACAGCCCAGTTCCAAACGGCTCAAGGCCCAGTAGTGGGCCATGACCTGGGAATTGGGGACCCCTGGCATAAGACATGGAAGAGATCACAGTACTTTTTAATGCAGGAGGAATAGCAATTTTAAACCCAGAAAACTCTCCTTCACGCTAACCACCCAGATTTCTGCCTAAATAAACACATTATCATATTTTAAAAAATGAAATACAAACAGGAGAGTGAGGTGGATGCACTAGCAATTGATTTTATTTCCTGTTTGCGTGGAGTGGGAGCAAGAGTTAGGGTTATTTTTGTTTCTTCAAGACTGGCACAAGTTATAAAGATGGTTCGTGGACTGCATGATTTTTTTTTTTTACATTCTTCTGTTGCTAGCAGGAGAGTAGGTACCACCTGGCCTGTAGTGATTCATGCCTATTCTCAGCATTTCAAGGTCAGCAAAACTGAAGGCGACTGCAGGTCAGTTTCAAACTGCCACAGAAGGACTGGAGAATGGAAATATCTTAAGAATACCTAGAGTTAAAAGCTCAACATATCTGGTGAGCACAGGATTGGCCTTAAAGGAAACCCTTTCAACTTTAAAGGCTTTGGCATTTGAGCAGTCCAAGACTAGATTTCACATTACACAGAGTAATTTGTAATAGATTAAGCATTCTGCTTGATAATTTGCAGCATTTAAAGTTAGCGTTTTTGCCTTTGAAATGATAATATGGAAACCTCAGTTTCAAGGCTCAACAGGGCAGCTCTAAGCCATGCCTGAAGCACCAAATTGCACTTGTCATGTTCTTCCAAGACAAAGCATGTTGACAGGCATCTCTACCTTTTGACCTTGATATGACATCTTGACTCACAACTATGCAGATCTAAAATATAAACGACATCTTGTAATACAAGCACAGATGGAGAGAAATCTGTCCACTTTCTCCAAATAGACGGCTCCTTTCCCTATAGTTGCCACTGACAAATTGTTAGAGCAGATGGCATTCAGCCTATTTAATATTGCAATTAAAAAATACACCGATATTTATTTATTTAAGCTATTGGTAAACTTGCCAATAGCTTCCTCTTAAAGACAGCGCTTGGTCATTTCGAAGAAAATGCCCATTTCAGTAGAGATCATAATTATACGGTAATTCTTTTTCATGCAGAAGAAAAAGGCAAAACAAATGAAATGGTACAAGCAGTTGAAATGCAGCATTCTGATCTTTTGATAATGCCATCATTCACGAAGCAGAACTTAAAACTCTCGTTTTAAAATCAGAATAATAATGTAAATTATTTCAGGATATTTCTCCCAGCCATCTGACAAAATAAAATGGGATAAAGTAAAAAAGTGGTCACTTCAAAAAATAGGATATTTAATCCAGGATACTGTATATATACCATCAGAAGGACTGATAATCTGAACTGGTTCAGATACATGATCCATTTCTGAGGACACGCGAGGCGCTGCCCTGTCAGCTCCAGCGTGCTTGTGTGCACTGGCCAGCTGATTTTCAGTCTTGATTTTTGGCTGTTTTTCACCCTCTGGAGGCTTCAGGATACTTCCCTGAAACCCCTGGAGGGTGAAAAACGGCCCAACAGGCAAACCCGAAGTGACTTCTGGTTTGCCCGTAAGGCCGTTCTTTACCCTCCGGTTTGCTTGTTGGGTAAACAGCCCAACAAGCAAACCAGAAGTCTGTTCCTGAACTTCCGGTTTGCCCGTAGGGTCGTTTTTGAAAAAAACAGCTCAATGGGCAAAACGGAAGTCCCGTTGGGCTGTTTTTCACTCCCCTTCAGGAGGGCAAAAAATGGCCCAATTGTGGGAGGGCGCAGTACAGTGTGTGTTTGGGGTTGTGTGTTGGCATGCGCGCGCTAGCATGCACACTTGCCATTTTTGGCACGCAAGAAGAAAAAGGTTAGCCATCACTGTCCTAAATTATCTGTTAGCTGCAAATATAAGACTATAAGACCTTAAACATGGGTAGAAGAAAAGCTCTTCTGTGGTGGAATGGAAAACTCTTCTGCCCCACATTTATTATCTTTGGTCACTTGAACCATATCAAGCGCCATGGTGGCTCTGTGGTTAGAATGCAGTACTGCAGGCTACTTCTGCTGACTGCCAGCTGCCAGCAGCTTGACACTTTGATTCTTACCAGCTCAAGGGTGACTCATCCTTCCATCCTTCTGAGGTTGGTAAAATGAGGACCTAGATTGTTGGGGACAACATGCTGATTCTGTCAACTGCTTAGAAAGGGCTGTAAAGCACTGTGAAGCAGTATATAAGTCTAAGTGCTAATCCTATTCCTATCGCTATTCTGAGGCAAAGAACTGGCCTCCACACCAACAGCTTCATCTAAACATACATGCAATAGATAGGAACATGTAGGCAGGCAAGGGAGACAAATCGGGATTTGTTCAAATTGGACAAAAGGGAAGCCTCTCAACCAGGCAAAGAAAAAGCAGGTGGTTTACAACCCAAACCTTGAAGGGAGAATGAAGAGTATTTTGTGGGGCATGAACGGTAAGAAAATCAAAGGACCTTCTTCTATCTACATAACTGCAATGTAATTCATGGAATAAGGAACAATAATTCTAACCCCAACTCACTGGACATTGAATAACTGAGTTTTGATACATTTGTGAAAAATCCATCAATGAAAACATGAGTATTAGGGGGCAACTGAGTGAAAGCTGAATAGATAACTGTTGAATCTGAATCCCTACAATCCCTATATAAATTAGCAGATCATAATTTGGATGATTCCATAGCTGCAATATGGAAATAATAAAGCTATAGTAGAGTATCCATTTTCTCAGTTACATTCCTATCTACAGTATCCGACTATTAATAGCAAATTACCTCACAGGCTCAGGCCATGCTATGTCTCAAAAGAATGTCAAGTAATCAATTAAAATGCTCTTAATCGAGATTGGATGTGATTATAGTTATAACTATGACCTTTCAGGGTTAATGAGCCAGAAGCAAATCTACATCACTTCAAGATTAAATTCATATACTGTATTGTTTATTTTGTTTGGGTAAAATCTACTCGAGTAGCAAAAAGCAAGGTGAGTGTGATGCTGAACCGTAAAGCAGCCTAGGCAAAGGATGATAAACAAAATGGAAAAGTTTATTCTATGAATATGTTCAGATGCCTTTCAATGAAAAGATGTAAAATTGCCTGCATTTTGAGAATCTAGAATCTAAGTTTCAAAGATTCACCTAAACAGCTGGACTACTCTCCGTTGGGAACAGAGGCAACTAATCTTAAGACTTTACAGACACAGCTGCTCTTATTTTTCTAAGCAGCCAACACAACACAACCAATAGGGCTTTTGCTCTCCAAAGTACCAAGTGATCAGTAAACTTGTCAATGTCAATTTCCATCCTGTTTAGAATAATTATCATTCTCGCCAGGTATATATATACATCCGAACTAAACTGTGTTGTTTCTCTGTGTCATATAATAATATATGTGGGTTATATGCATATTTATTTATTTGCTTACTTACTTTGACGTGTTTATGTAGTGTATATTGGAGGTAATGATCCTTTGAGAGCTGTATGCAAAGAAATTTCATTTTCATGTATGCTGATTAGTGTACATTTAAAGTGACAATAAAGTTATTCTAAGTCTAAAAAGTGTAGGGTGCATATAGAAAGCCAAGTGTCAGAGGACGGATAGCCTTGATAAGATTTTATTTAAGTTTTGGATTTTGAGAATCTTCTGGGAACAAGAGTGAATCTGTGAAAGAGAGGTGGGTTCCATTTAAAATGGTACCAGACTGCTGGTAACAGCAACCTCAGGAAGGTGCCAAAGCAACCTTCAAGCTATTTTCCAAAGCACCTGAAGGTCAGACAAGGAACAATGGATGAAAACTGAACAAGGAGAGATTCAACCTGGAAATAAGGAGAAATTTTCTAACAGAACAATCAACCAATGGAACAGAGGTTGTGGGAGCTTCATCATTGGAAGCTTTCAAGAAGAGACTGGACTGCCATCTGTTAAAAATGGTATATGGTCTGCTGAGCAGTGGGATTGGACTAGATGACCTACAAGGTCCGTTCCAACTCTGTTAATCTGTATCTGTAACTGATCCCTGGGGAAGGAGACTAGTGACGGGCAACATAGTGTTATGGAAAGGATACTATATTTAGTGCCTCGGAAAATGGGAGGGGGGATAACAGGGAGTGGTGGAGAATTAGTCATAACAACATTCCTTTCCCTGGGAGTTAAGGGCATTCGGCATGCACCTGGATGGGAGTGACTGGGGTTGTCTCCAGTAGGGACAGTGAATGATTGGACCTTGTGATGGACTTGTGGATGTAGGGGATGGATCTTTGACTTTTTTTTGGGTGGGGAAAACCCAGAACTCTCAGATTCGGGTTTTTCCAGATGTGCCAATATGACATCTCTAATAAAATGGAACTTTGAGGAACTTCATGCCTTGGAGTCTTCTTTCGTTGGGGGTGTTACTTGGAACCCTGACACTATAGACATTTCAGGATTTTGGGTCTATTATAAATGATAGATGTTGGAAATGGGTTAATGGATGGTCATAGAAATCAGAAGACAAAAAGATGATGACAAGACCAGGAAAAGGTCTGCATTAATGGCAACTGAAAAAGGACATGAAGTATATTTCTCGGGCAGGCTAAAAGTCTCCAAGCCAAGCAAGGGAATTAGCATGTTTGGTTTTGAATAAGCAAAAGCACAGATATAATGAATAAAAGTCTGGAGGAATGGAAAGAATCTGGGTGATATGAACATTCCATATAATAAGGAAGGAAAGGATGTATTAGGAAAGGTGTTGCTTTTTACACCAAAAGTATAAATAATAATAATTTTTTTAAAAACAATGGAAGTATGGGTTTTTCTACAGAATCCTTGTAAAAGGCATTATCTGGCCACAAACATAAATCAGATCCAGGAATATGCTAGAGCCCCTATGATCAGAACTCTGAAGGTGATCTGAAATCACTGAAACATGTTTGAGTCTAACAATAGAGAAGCTAGTGCCGTGATGGTAGATTGCAATGGCATTTGTGTAATCTCAGTATATTCACGCTTAGGCTATGAAAAGACATCACATTTATTAAACAAACTAATTACAGGTAGTCCTCGAATTATGACTACAACTGAGCCCAAAATTTGTTCCTAAGATGTTTGTTAAGTGAGTTTTGCCTCATTTTATGATGTTTCCTGCCACGGTTGTTAAGTGAATCACTGCATTTGTTAATTTAGTAACAAGATTGTTACGTTAATCAAACTTCCCCATTCACTTTGTTCGTCAGAAGTTTGAAAAATATCATATGATATCGGGATACTGCAACCGTCATAAATACGAGTCAGTTGCCAAACATCTGAATTTTGATCACCTGGCCATGGAAATGCTGCAAAAGTTGTAAGTGTGAAAAATGGTCATTTTCTTCAGTGCTGCTGTAACTTTGAACGGCCACTAAATGAACTACTGTAAGTCGAGGACCATCTGTATTGTGTGTTCAAATAAACTACATTTAAATAACCCAAGTAACGTAAATTAGGACAATGAGCCTTTCAACTGACTGGAGAAGCTGAAACCTTGGATTGAATTCGAAATGGTGACTGTCATCTGATCTCTAACACAAATGTGTTGTGAAGTCAAAAGGAAGAACTGGCCATAATGCTATTCCAATAGAAGAGAATGTGTCTAGCTCAGAATTGAACTGCTGGGTTCATGCTGCTCTCTGAGCTTGGTTGTTTTCTTGTGGATGTTTCATTACCAGGTTAGGTAATATTATCAGTGTGAGAGAATATCAGGTTCACTGGCTGTATATATAATAGCTTGCCCTATCAGTCTTCTAGGTTGGAAGCACCATGTTTTCAGATTCTAGTCAGAAAGAAACAATGAATATGTGTTCAATTCCCATGTGGGAGTATCCCACAGTCATTTGTTTGGTCATTGTGAGAAACGACATGCTGGGTCTTGCCCTGATCCAGCAGAACTATTCTCATGTTTTTATGTTAATTTAGACAATATCAGACAACATAAAAGGAGATGGTAACTTCGAACCTGAGCGTGGATAAATAAAATCAATAGAATATCCATAATATTTCATTAAGCAATTTCCTGATACATTTAGTTATAAATATAAAGACACTTCTTAACAGAAAGGTAAAACATTTGTTCCTGTGTGTTTGTATCTGTGCACATCCACATATATCTCATTTTTGAATAAATATTTATTCTTTACTGGCTGAGCTGAGGATTTCCAGCTTGGTAAGAAATAGCTTTATATTTTATTGTAAACACTGATTCATCCAGCTTTCCTCTGTATTTCAGATCTGTTGTTTGGCTTACAGCTTCAGGAGGCCATAAAAAAAACCTACAGATTACGATCTAACACTTGGTAGGCAAGACACGATTCTGCCATGATTAGAACTGTGACTACCGCAGCATGTTGCATCTTAAGAAATGATTGACAGAACCTGCAATTTTGAATTGGATTATCAAACATCTGCTTCAAGGACCATGTGCAGGGAGCAGGTAAGAAAGACAGTGGCAAATTCATACAGGACAGGCTGACTTTTACAATGCATAATTTCTCTTTAAATCAGGAGCAGAAATGAGGGAAATCTATCTAAATTATATAGTCTCAATATGCAACTCAATATTGTGCTTGTTGCCGCTGAAGTAAGGCCTACTATATCGGAATAAAGTCTTCTTAAAATCACATAGAATAAACACTAAAACAGTTAACAGAGTGCAAGACAGTTACATCACAGAGACTTCAGATCATTCTGTCATTGAATTAAGATCTTTTGATAAAGGGATAAGTTGTGCAATCTTTTGGTAGGATTAAAAAAAAAAGCATTAAGGTCTTAGCTATAGGGATGGCATACCCAAACAGCAAAGCAAAATAAAACAAAACACGGAAACCAACTCAAAAGTGGAAATATCCCATCCCATTTGCATGATGTCATGGTAATATCTCTTTGTCCATTCTACTCTCTGGTTGCCAAATGTGTGTATGCTCTCAAAAGGTTGCCAGCTGCTGATTCAATCCCTCCCACCCCACTTTTCTACATGAGGATTTTCAAGTATTTTCCATTTTTACCTGATGGGTGCTCCTTTGGCTTGTGCTGGTCTCAAGAGTACAGTTATGGTTGTGGCCGTTTCATTGAGAAAGGCATCAATGCCTTCATAATCTGGTAATGTGGGAGCTGGATCCAAAAAAAGAAAGAAAGATATTGTTGTTAAAAAATATGCAGGTTTTCCAGCAGCTTTTCACAGACAAAAATTACTTGATGACAATTTTGTAAAGTGGTGAATCAAGCTGCAAATTCCTAGTAATGTGTAGCATGGGGGTTAAGTTAAAAATATATTTAGTCATGACACTGAAAAACTGATTAGGATTTTCAAATTTTCTAAGCTTATTAAATGTAAGAATATTGGTATTTCTTTGAATTATCTCTAATTTCTTGTGTGCGGAACTATTATGGAATCACTGGATTTCTTTTATGATGCTTCATATGATCAGGATTTGCTGTGGTCCACCCAAGGATATCACATTCCCACTATCCACATTTTTTCATTCTATTTTTCAATCAGGGCAGTGAATACAATTAAACTTTCAGTAGCTATAATTTAAAACTAACTTTGAAGCTGGTCAGGACAGAAAATAGCACTAATAGTTAATATTAGACATAAGAACTAGTAATGCCTTACAGCAATATAAATTAATCACCGAAATTGCGCTCTTGACCTCTTCATCCTTGGGAAATAATATCATCATCTAGATTTATATCATAGGATTTATAAAAAAAATTGGCATGAATACTACAACAATCTCTCAGTTTTGTTTTACACCTTTCTATCCCATGGGGCATGGCGGCTAAGCAGTTAAAGATGCCGGGTTTGTCGATCAAAAGGTTGGAAGTACTGCAGAGTGCGCTTCCATTACTTGTCCCAGCTCCTGCCAACCTAGCAGTTTGAAAGCATGTAAATGCAAGTAGATAAATAGGTACCACTTTAGTGGGAAAGTAACAGCACTCCGTGCATCTTAGCATATAGTCATGCTGGCCACATGATCATAGAAGGATTTTTGGACAATGCTGGCTTCCTCAGGTAGGAAACAGCGATGAGCACCATCCCCTAAAGTCAGGCATGACTGGCATTGGAAACCTTTAGCTTTATATTCTGTTCAGATTTTATTTAGGGTTATTTTGAGCTGAGCAAGAAAACTACAATGAAATGTGGTTGTTTGGAAAACAGGATACATGAAAACTGTAGCACAATGTGATGTATTTTAGAGGAGCATCTAATTCATTTGGGTTACATATGAAGATAAAGTAGACCATTCAGGAGCCAATCAAATCTTCAACTATTCAACTGAAATTATTACTACTTTCCAGGCCTTGCCATGAATTGTGACAATAGCACAGTAAGTTGTCAACATTGTTAACATGACTGAAAATCTTACTAGAGTCTCAAGAGGATTTTCTGAACTATATACAGACTTTAAAAATAAACTGTTCCTCAGACTATACACCCTGAATATCCCCTTAGCTCTATTCTATTTAGAGATTTTTTTTTATTAAAAAAGGAGTGGGTAGGGACTTGTTGTAATAATGCACACTTAAATGTGGTTATAAGTTGTCAATGTTGAAAAATACTGCATTAGTGGTCCCAGAGAATCCATTTACTATGAAAATGCTTGTAATTTTAAAAGCCTTGGCTTGTAATTTAAAGTAGTTTAAAAAAATGAAATAGTTTTTCTCTTTCTCTCTCTCGCTAGGTAAGAGCACATCACACTTTAAAGAAAAAGTAACTATTTCTCCTGAGAACAGTTTAAATCAATTTGAATTTATTCATAACTAATATGTTAAAATATTTTGATGGAAATGAAGTTACTTGGAGTGAACTGACCTCATTACAGAGTATCTTATGCAGAGATATTTTATGTGTTTTAATATTTCTTAGGGTTCTAAATAAGATCATTCATTTAAGTTGTATATGAAAGAAAACCTCTCTGAGCTCTTTTGTTTTCACTCATCAGAGGGAACCAGCCCAATATTGGTTCGGTTTCTCCGAACCACCATTCAATTTGCTAATTTATTATTGTCAAGACAAACTCAGCCTTTGGCGGGGAACAATAAGAAAAGCAGGAGACTTTCTCAGGGAGTCACAGAACACAAACTGTTTAATTGAGAACATTTGGCAGCAAGACAAAAGGGGGGGGAACCTAATTTGTTGTATCCAGCTGCTTTTTGATATCTGGATGTTAGTATCAAGAAAATTTCTAATCTAGAAACCAGAGTATTCTTCTAAGAGAAGAGAAGATTGTAGTAAACTAGCAGAATTAAAACCTAATTAAAAAAAAGAAATTCATGTTCTTCCATAGGTGGTATTTTAAAGATATGGACAAATTAAACTGGTAGCTCTAAAACTGCTACAGGGCAGAAGTAGGACATGCCCAAATGTACCACTATGCTGGGCTGCCAAAAAGGCATAGGTGAGTTTGGGGTGGGGGAGGTGGGGCATAGTTACAGTGCCCCTGTAGTTGTAAGTGCTTGCTTGGCCTGGTGGAGTGACTGAACCTTCCTGGTGCATGGTAGCTTTGGGTCGTATTGCTGGGCCAGGCTGAGTCGGCTCAGGGTTCCAGGAGTGGAAGATAAAAACTATGCAAAACAAACCAGGCTAGTTTTGGGGAATTTGGCACCAATTCCCACAATTCCTTTAATGTAAAGAACACTGGGCTGCACTCTAATACATAATAAAAATGAGTACATAGTAGATTTTGGACAACCATTTGCAAAATTTCATGATGATCTTGATAATTCAGCATAAATTTTAAAACAATCTATACCTTCACTGATTTAAATATGCGCATCCATAAATGCACACAGTCATCTTTCTTGGTGCCTATTTATCATTACCCACTTATTATATCAGCCACTATGTCTTCCATGTGTTCCTTATATGGAAATGGTGTTGGTTTCAATGGAAGAAAGGAAAATTAATATGACAAATTTAGTAACTTTTCTATGTTTGCCCTTACCTGAAATATTGGTAGTTACATTGATGGCTGTAGCTGGTCCAAAGCCTTTGACAGTGCTGGCCCTTATATAAAACTGATAGGTAGTCCCAGGATGTAGATAGGGAAAAACATGGTGTGTACTGTTCCATAATTTTGACACAGTTTGAGGCGGCCCAGCCACTGGAACTGCAGGATCAAAGGATCGTATGCTAGTGTAACTGACCTGTGGAAATTACGTCAGAGGTTTAGTGAAACTCCAACCCTGGTTAGTACACTGCTATGAATTAGTTTCCATTAAAAAAAAAGTTTAATCTTAGTCTTTGAATTTCTTTGAATTCCTGTAGTGAAATACAAGTATAGTGTTATTGATCCTTACGACTACAAAATATGACTGGTGGGTCACAAATTATGCAAAGAGCTGTGATTTATACAATGCTAAACAGGGTTTTTTTGTTTGTTTATTTTATAGCACTTTTTTCTTTCCTTTTTTCTAATAAACCTATGGATACGGAAGCTGTGTGATGTTTGCTTATTCAAGTATTTATACTGAATATACAATGTATACACTGAACTCTTCCTTTAAGTATTTTTATTGAAGAACCAGCAATTAAAAGTACCCATTAAAACACAACAAAAACTAAATCATTGGAATATATGATTGAAGCACTTAAGTGCCTCCAATAGATATTTACTTTGTTTTAACGAGAAATGTGGTATCGACAAGACTGCCTATTTGAAAAAAAATGACAGCTACATAATAAATTGGATGCCAAATTATTTTTTTCCCCTTCATTCCTCAAGGGCTCATTCATCAAATATATGATTTTTTTTTAAATCAGTATTTGCATTTCAAGTTTCCAGGAGAGAAAACCTTGAAGTCTAGAAAATGTCTCATATCTATTAATAATTCTCACATATATTATCTGTAGCCTTCATTGGACGGAGTTCCATTAAATCATGATTTTCGAAGGCTATATATTAATGCTACCAGATCTAAATCAAAGTTGCATATTTAAGTCCTAGATTTTATCATTTATTACAACCTCACTGGCAAAGTATTGGCAAAAACAAGGCTTCATTATTATGTAATATTAACCTGTATTTTTCATTTTTTATTCTGAAAGTTCTATCCACTCTGTGACTGAAACAAAAGATCATTAGTAGTATATGCTAATTTAAGGATTAATTCACAGATTTATCATTGGGTGAGATGCGTGGTGTGTTGACAGTGATATGCTGTTCCTTAAATTGAAAAATGGACCATATTTGTGGCCCTGATACTTTCATACGGCTTAATACATTCATATAGAACAGGGGTGTCAAACTCGATTTCATTAAGGGCCGCATCAGGGTTGTATTTGAAATTGGGAGGGCTGGGCGGTGGGGTGGGATGTGGCCATGGTGGGCGTGGCCATGGTGGCCATTTGACACAGGCTGAAGATGCAATTTTTCCCCTTTGCATACAAAACAGCTATTCCAGACAAAGGGTGATTTTCTTTCTGGCACAAAGTATCAAAATCAAGGCCTGCATCATGGATTGCGCCCCGTTTTCGGCTGGCAGAGTACTGCAGGAGACCGTGGAGACTGAAAATGGGCCGTGAGGGGAGGCAGGTGCTCCCCCCCCATTTTGGCAGGCCGGCCGGTCCTTTGATATTTCCAGGCCAGCCCCATTGGCCAGATCTAAACACCCTTCGGGCCTTGAGTTTGATACCCCTGATGTAGAGGCAAGAATACATCATAACACAATTATCTTCCATTCTTTGTGCCCCAATGTAACATAAGTTGAGTCACTTGACAATGAGATGGGTGGCATATAAATTTAATAAAGAGGTTTTTTGAAAAGGAGAGACTGTCCATGTCCCTATATGAGTAGATATGCTCCAAAATGTTGGTTTAAAAAAAAAGACTTTTAACAGCACGGAAATGGTTTCTGTCATATGTTGCTCAGCTGCAGGTTTATCAGTGGGCAGAGAGACAAACCCCATAAGGCAGCCAGGGACCCTATAAAGTAATAGCTCACTTACCAGAAATAGACTAAAAAGAAGAGGCTACCATAGCCTCCTTTTTTCATTTCTACAATTTTGCATACTGTTTCTGATAACCTGGGATCAATTCAGAATATTTAGAGTGCTTTTGATCAGGGATATATTACAAACCAATATACACAATATAATAATAATGCATTCTGATTAAGTAAATGATCTGTTGATCTATTAAGAGCCCGATGATAGCAAAAATGAAAGAAAAAAGCCTTAGGGATCTCATAACCTATATCTAGAATCTAGATAAAAATGCCATCTGTGGTTTATTTTTATTTCCCCCCCCAAAAAAATAAACCCATGTGGTTTTTGCCCAATGAAGCAAAAATTTCAATTCTTTCGATTCCTTTTAATTTTAACTTTATTCTTATTTATGTTTTCTATTATGTTTGTTGTATGCTCAGAGCCATTTAGGTGAGATGGCAAGGTAGAAATAGGATGAATGAAAATAAATAAATAGATGCTATTACTACCTCGTATTGGGTGATGATACCATTTGGGTCCATTGGTTCTTTCCAATTTAAGAAGATCTTGTCTTCAAAGGGAGTTCCTTTTAATGATTTTGTAGGTACGGGACCAGGCACTGCAAAAATAACATTAATAACATGCAATATTATAATTCATTTGGTTATATTCTACATGCTCCTAATTTAAGTAACCTGTGGCTGCTGAATACTACATTAAATATATTTCTGTATGTATGAGATGTGGTTACTGAAATAACAGCCAAGAAAATAAATACATTTTAAATTATTCTGTATTTCAATTCTATAGGGCATCTATTAAACAATTCACAGCTCTTTGCGATTATCAATAGATAATCTCAGAAGTACTGTACATTCAAAAACATTGAGGTGGCAACAATTTGCTTTTATATATTTAAATAAAACCTGCATCTGCATTCAAATAGCTTTTTAAATTATTTTTTCTCGTGCTTTACTCTAAGGCACACAAATTCACATATAACATTTGCTACAGGTTTTCAAAACATGTAGCAATTTTATGAAAGCAAAAAAAAAAAAGTTAGTGGATAACCGAAAATATTATGCAATATGCCTGCAGCATTAAGAAATGGCAGAAAGTCCTTTACTGGGGTCAGGTTTATTTCATATTGTGTGAAAGTATAAATAAGTTGCCCTTTAGGCATCCAATGTAATTTGACAAATTAAAAATAAATTTACAATGTAAAGCTATCATAGGTACACCGATGAAATTTTGAACTCTCCTCTTTTGTGAAATACATTCATCCATAAATTTATTTCAGACTGCTGTTCTTTGCCTCACAAAGCTGACAAAAGTATCACAGCAGATCACAGCTTATGTGATTTGACAGTCCTTCTGGGCTGTACTATGGCTCTTGCTATCTCCGGGAGGTCTTCTTTTTTCCCCTATGGGCACACCATTTGTTTCTCGTGACTACAATTCAAAGGAAACTTGGATTTCAAGGCATATATTTTGGCCCAAGTGGTAGATTTCTTTTTATCAATAACTGCACTGCAATATACCTACAGTTATGTTATGCACAGAGTTGGACCATTTGTTACAAATGCAACCACCAAGGCTGCACATTCAGGACTTTGGGATTGTGTATAAAATCCCAAAGGATTGGGAATGATCATCGTGCAGTGAGAATTAAACGAATCCGGCAGTTAACAAAAAACTGGTTATGGTACAAATTAATGGACACCTAACATCAAAACCGTCATTAAAAAAGCACAACAAAGAATGTTCTTTCTGT
The DNA here is from genome assembly GCA_032467955.1 of Pseudoxenodon macrops. NCBI lineage: Eukaryota > Metazoa > Chordata > Lepidosauria > Squamata > Pseudoxenodontidae > Pseudoxenodon > Pseudoxenodon macrops. Next base: position 195,691 of record JANHFT010007168.1, on the reverse strand, counting down.
GCCAACTCAGGAAACTGTAACTTGTTGCTTGTATCCTACGACTTTTATTGATATTGTTTCCTGATTGCTTATTTGTACCTTATGACTATCATTGTTGTACCTGCTGATTCTTGACAAATGTATCTTGTCCTTTTATGTACACCAAGAGCACATGCACCAAAGACAAATTCCTTGTGTGTCCATTCACACTTGGCCAATAAAGAATTCTATTCTATTCTTTAAAAAAAAATACGGTGTCCAATCAAGATATAGAATCCACAAATATACAGAAAGTACATCCCATTCTCTTCTAGCACTCAGGATGTTATCTAGTCAGGTAATGAAATGTCTGCAGGCAAACAACCAAGTTTTAATCAAAACTATTAGCCTGTACTGCAATAATCCTGAGAAACCAACATGCAGCTGATCACAAACAAAATACATATTCCATTCTTTGAATCAGAAAAGATTTGAATATACATTATAATTTTATATTATAGCTTTATTACATAGGATATAGGGTCAATATTCGAAAGCAATAAATCAGCAGTTCGCCCTTGAGAACATAAGGTTTCAGATCCATAATGTCTGGGTAACAAAATGTATAAGGCAACCCATGATCCATTGGATCATTTTTTTAGAGATATTTCTTTACCTTTCATTTAAAATATGACCACCAGCGGGCAAAAAAGCAGTGGGAGTGGGAATGATTTTTGACCTCCTACTGGCTTCCCCATTATCTTTCCTTGTAGCAAGCTGGGAGTGAGTGTTGGAATTGCCAACTGCATGATCACAGCTGACCACTGTGGCACAGCAGCACTGATGCAGTCACAACTTTGCCACATGTTAATGGTGTTCTGTGTTCTGGATTTGCCCATATTCTTTCAGTTAGCCCATTTGTGGTACATTGATTTAAAAATGGTTGCCCTATGATGCATTGTTTTGTCCAATTGAAGATTACAATCAAATAGACATGAGTGTTTTAGTAGTATATACACTGATCACTTTTGTTTTGTAGACAATAAGGGCTTTGCAATTTAAGGGTTTTTCAGAATCTTTTACAGCTAATCTGCACTTTACACCTATCGTGTTTTCCTGAAACTAAGACAGGGTCTTATTTTCTTTTGACCCCCGGAATATGGCCTTGTCCTTATTATCGGGGGGGGGGGCTTATTATTTTGGGGGTGCAGGAGACAGCGAGCGTGGGACTGGGCATCCCATCACCGCCGCCTCCCCTCCCTGTTCTTCGCGCCGGCCAAGCGACTGGCCTGAAGCTGCCACTCGTGGAGCAGGACTCTGCAAGGCTTGTTGCCTTGCACAGTCCTACTCCACGAGGAGGCAGAGCAGCGGTGACGCGACGAGTCTCACAAAGACTCATTTCTGGCAGGTGGGGTGGGGATGGGCCGCGTCCTACCTGACACTTGTAGCCCCAT
>JANHFT010007168.1:148523-168590 GCA_032467955.1 Pseudoxenodon macrops | reverse complement strand
TGCTTTTGCATAGCCACGCCCACAAAATAAGCCACACCCACAGAACCGGTAGGGAAATTTTTTAGATTTCACCCCTGCTTCAAACTCATATATTCTAGTCCCTTCCATTATGTCTGCTTTTTTTTTTAAAGGAAGGTGGAGAAAGCAGGTGCTTTGAATTAAAATTCTTTTGTTTTCTCTCCTTTCCCCTTTTACTAGAAATATACCGGTAGATATCACACAAATATAACTGTAGGTATCACACCTGCAGTAAGAATTAAAAGCCCAGGGATCTTATTGCTGGCAAGATATGGAATCTCTTTCTCTCTTTTCCTCTGCTCCCTGCAGACGCATCGAGACTAGATGGAAATAGATGCTGTGATATGGTGGGATTAATTAGGATAAATCTACGTTCACATTTTTGTACCATCACTTATTTAACTGATGGTACAAAATGATTCTCCCCTCAATCAATACACACACATACAGGGGGAAAAAACCATTATCACCTGCATTGATTGTTCCATATTTTTTTAAAATTTCTGCACCTGTTTGTATATGGACTTCAATCCTGTATTAAGAAACACACTGTTACTCCCTTACTGAAACTACTGTAAACATATTGGGGTATGTGCATAAACAACTTATCCTTCATTTTTGGTGAAGCAACAATACTTTGTTTAATTAGTTAATTAATTAATTAATTAATTAATTAATTCAATTTCTAGAACCATCCATCTCAAGCAAGTGACTTTCAATGGCAAACAATTGTCAAATAATTAAAAACTAATAGATCTAAAAAATTCCCTACAACAACTTTTCACGGTAGGAAGATAGCAATAGCACTTAAGCCCTCTCTAAGTGGTTTACAGAGTCAGCATATTGCCCCCAATAATCTGGGTCCTCATTTTACCGACCTCAGAAGGATGGAAGACTGAGTCAACCTTGAGTCAGTGAAAATTCTAACCACTGCGCCACCATGGCTCTTAAGATTCTAGATTCCTACTAAGACTTCCTTCTAATGGCAATGTAGTTCTGGGTTAGCATATTTTGTTTGGCCTGTAGGGTGACATGAAAGGATGGAGTAAAAAATTATTCATGCAATTTCCTTTCTTAAGGTTAACTAGCACTGCAGTTGGGCATTCCTGACCATGCTCCTAGAATTTGCTCCTGTGCATATTCTATCTCAAATCAGAAGTACATTTATTGACCTGTCAAAGTTACAACAGCAATGAAAAAAGTGACTTATTACCAGTTTCCACACTTGATCACAGTCATGTGATCAAAATTCAGACACTTTTCATCCAGAAAATACTAGCAAACATCCAGCCACTAGTACTGGTATATGGCAAATTAAGTATAACCATTTCTGCTCTTTCAAGGTTTTTACTGAAAAATTACAACCACTTAATGTGCAGATGGATGACACTGCCATTAGAGCAAGTTGGTAATGCAGCCTTTTACAATAAACAAAAGAGGACAAAATCGTGCTTAGGGCAAAAAAAACAAACATATCTGCCTTTCTTTTTTCTTGAAAGCAAATTCTTCTCTGTGAGACACAGAAGCCTCCCTAGGGATAATTCAAATTAGAGTCACAGGGCAAACAAAAAGACATATCAGTGAAACCAAATACTTTTGCTCATTTAACAAGTTCCTGTGATTTCAAGTCAAACAACATCACAGAAAGACTTGGCTGGCAGCTTTCATTTATTCTTTGTCTTGTTTTTCAGCAGAAGTATCTCAAATATCTGGTGCAGAGGAGGAAAGCAAGTTATAATAAGGATCAAATAAATATTGTTAAACTCAGGTTGATTTTCTTCTGTCAGAAACCCTACACTTGTTTTCTTTTACAATTGCATCCATTTCCATTCCAAACTTTACTTGAGAATTTCTAATGTGTCCAAGGAGCTAAACTAGAAAAGTTGAATTACAATGCAACAAGCAAAGCTTCTCAGAGAGCTAAGAAGCTACCCACAACCTCAACAAGTTTTTTGTTACACACACACACACACCAAGCCTTCATGCCATCAAAATGCAAAAATACCTAGGAATCTGACATGAAGCTCCATTAACTCTCCAGAAAAAGCCAGCTCACCATTGAAATTTAAAATTACTTTTGGTATCAAGTCACAATCAGATAGGATTATGGCTACACACAGTATTTGGTCTAATTTCCCCCCAGTTTCTGCCCCATCCTCTTTTAAAATTCTCTTCTAGAGCATATTCATCTTCTTTCTGTGCCATATTTGTCATTGGATGTTGGCGATCATGTTGGCGATCCTATTTCTATCAACAGCTGCAGGAAAAAGTGCTGTTGAGTTTTGTCCAAACCAGTCCCTTAAATTTTGAAGCCATGGTGTTCTTCTTCTGCCTGAACCTCCTTTGCCTTCAATCTTTCCTTGGAGAATTAAGTGAAGTATGCCATATTTTTCACATCACATGTCCAAAATATTCTAACGTTTTCTTTTTAATGGTTTTGATGATTTCTCCTGGCTTTCCCCTCCTCATTTCTGATTTTGTCAACCCAACTTATTTGTAACAGCCGCCTGTAAATCCACATTTCAAATGCTTCTAGTCTCTTCAAGAGGCTTTCTGTCAAAAAACAACTCTCCACTCCATAGAAGGAACAGAAATTGGAGAATAATAAAGAATGGTGGAGTGTTGAAAAGAGGGTACAAATTAGAGGATCAAAGAAAGCATGAGTGGCATCACTCACATTGGGCTGTATGTATTGCTTGTTTCTGTCCCTCTACCATAAAGCTGCCAACTAAAGAAATGGAACATAGAAAGGACACACCCTCCTGAATTAAATAATTTTTGAAGCAGAGGTTCAGTCACAATTATTCTTCACAAATATTATTTTCTTCAATTTTAGATTATTTTTTAAGATGTTAAATTACCACTTACCAAAATGTTAGTATTATGTAGGACTCAGGAAAAGCCAAACTCCTTTAAAACCCATATCTAAAAATCACTTTTTCTCCTTGCTTCCAGCTCATAATTACCTACATAATTGTTTTCCAGACCCTAGATGCCTATTTAATTGCGATTTGTAAAGGAAAAAACTAGTTTTCAAACATTTAAAATTCAAATAGAAAAATAACAAATCCTCTTAGTAAGATTCAAGGGGGTATTATTAAAAAAGAATTAAAAATTGAAATATATTCAGTTCTGAAAAGAGTAATGGCTGGATATTGGCAACTTTCTTTTGGAAATATGACCATTTCTGGTTGTTTACACATAGAGTTTTATTTTTCATTGTTCAATACAACAAAACAAAACAAACGTATAAAATATCAAAATACAAAAAAAAAGGCAAAGAAACCTAGAAACTAGGCAAACAAAGAAAACATAAAGTTTGGTATTAAACAGAAATGTAAGATCTGTTATGACTCAAAGGAAGACTTTTCAGTCTGAATGGGACTCTCCAATTCTATAAGCAACTGAACAATATTTTGCCCCTGGAAGTGATTCTACATAATATCATACATATTCTACATACATATCATACATAATATCATACATATTATCTAGAATGGTAGGAAAGGTGAAGGTTGGTTAACAAAAACATATCCTGTATTGAAAAAGATAGTGTAAGAGAAGAAGGAACAACTGTGAGGAACAGGAAGAGAGGTATAACCAAGAAAGTGGTCAGATAAAAGAAGTATGACTAGTCAGTTTTGTAACCCAAGTGTCTCAGGCAAGTCCCTTCCTAATTCTCATGAACATGAAAGGATGGATGGGGAAGCCCATTCATACTTGCAATATCCTGTTATTACAACCTTAGAGTAAAAACAGTATGTCATGGAGGACTTTGGTTTCTTAGCCTGGACTGCCTCGAAGGGTTTTTCTTCTGGTAAATTTGTTGGTTTTTGACTCTCTATGGACACAATGACAGTTATTTCTTTAAGCATTAATGTCAAGCTTTACAACTCATTTGATATTTTGGAGCCTCTGCTTGTTCCAGGGAATAGAACTAAACTAGATTGCTTCTCATAGTTAATCCCTCCATATAACTTCATATCTCATTCCCACTGAATACAGAAATCGCTCTGGAATACAGTTTTGTGGGTCTATGTATATTAAACAAGAACAGGCTAGCACATTTCCCTATTATCAATATCAGGAAGATCCATAAAATGAGTGGATGCCTGCTAATGACCTGCCACTTGTTACTTAAGACAAAGAAGCTGTTTTCACCATTGTCATTATGGAAAACTGTAGTAGAGGTTTTATAGCGTAAGGAGTTATGGGAAAAAATATCTTTGCAAATGTAGAGACATGGTCTAAAATTGCCCTTCTCTTATGAAGCATTCCTAGTGATGTAATTTCCTTAAAGGAAAGACAATTAACAGCTGTTGTGTAAAATAATTATATCTACCAAATGTTGTTGCCCAGAAATATGAATGCATAATTGTTCCTGCCATCTGTTAATTATGCTATTAACTACTTAATCATTTATATACATATCATTTGAGTTCTATGCACTTTTAAACAGCTTTCATACATCCTCTGCTCTCATTCTGACAGAACTAAGACATTAAAAACATCCACATTATTCTGCAGAGTAGTATTGTACCACAATTCCCCAGATGAAAGTGCCTTCTTATTCTGGACAATTTGTGCAATAAGAAAGACAAAAATAGAAAAAATATCTTCATTATCTTGAATAATGGCACCAATTAACAAGCTACAAACCATCAGTTACCAGGTTGCCACATGGAATACTGAATTTGAGTTTTTTTGACTGAGGAACTGTTTAAACAGCAGGAGAGGAAAGAACATTCAAAAACTAGCAGGTGAATTTACTGTGACCACTAAATGAAATATGGTCACCAGATAATTGATCAGAAAGAGTTAACACTTTTTCTGGTAAAAAAGCAGACTTCAAAAACTTCCTTCTTGCTGCTTTGGACAAAACCTCTTAAGGAGGTGATGACTTGAGGTTTACACATGGTTTATTACTTGCAACAAATCAATGGTGAAACACAAAGAAATGTTCCCACACCCCCAATAATAATGAGATAGAAACATTTTTCTACCACAGGTCATCTTCAGAATCAACTCATTTATGTTTTTGGAAGAAATTTGCTGGGGCTCTCCTGCTTTGCAAGGTGACAGGAAGTGAGGTTTACAGGTGTTACTATTTGATGGATGCATCAACAGTGTGGAAGTCTCCCGTTGCATATTGGCTCCACAATATTCCACAATGTCCAGTGTGGACAATGTGTAAGTCTCCCACTGGATATTGTCTCCACATCAGTAGCTTTCTGTAAGCCATTAAAAAATTGTTTTGAACACCATATGGAAAGTGTGATTTGATATGTGTTTCTGGTGTTGTTCAGACCCTTAACCAATAACCCGTGGTTATTGCTATAATAATACTATCATATTATCTATCCCTGTACCTGTGCCTTTTCTACTTAATCACTTGAGTTTCAGTGATAGAGCTAAAGTACAAATTTGACAAATAATAGCAATAGCACTTAGACTTATCTACCATTCCATAGTGCTTTACAGCCCTCTCTAAGTGGTTTACAGAGTCAGCATATTGCCCCCAACAATCTGGGTCCTCATTTTACCCACTTCAGAAGGATGGAAGGCTTGAGTGATGAGGATCGAATTCCTGGCAGTGAGCTGAATTAGCCTGCAATACTGCATTCTAACCACTGCACCACCACAGCTCCTATAAGTATACTTATATGTATGTGTAAGTATACATTCAGGCAACATGTTCTGAGAATGTTAGCTGCATTATCCAGTAGCCCCATTATTACCAACAATTACTGGAACTGTTTGGAAAGAAATGCATTGAAGCAGTATCAATTGAGATGGTTCAAATCTATAGGATTCTTTTCAGTACCAAGAAACCAAATATCAGAGGTAAATATGTCTATGCTGAAGGCTCTGAAGAATGTGAAAAAGATAACACAAGTAGATGGTCTGCAGAATTCTCTCAGTTCCTTTCATTAAGAGTAACAATAGTATGATATTTAGTTTAACTTCTGCTTCCTGGTGACTGGATACATGATACTGTGGCTTTCTTGGGCAACTGGACGGGATCCTGATATGAGAATTTGAAAGGAAATAAATGCATCTTTTTTTAAAGAACGGGAGGTTCTATCTTAAAAGACACTGTGGTGGATCTCTTCATGAAGGAACCATCTCTCAGTGCAGTCAATTTGGAAAACTACAGTCATTCTCTGATCTCCTTCTCTTGCTGAGTCTTTATGAGAAGGCAATGTAGAAGATAGATGAAGGCAAAAAACATAACAGTACTGCTTCCTCTCCCTATTTTCTCCATAACAACAATCCTGTGAGGTGAGATTGTCAGGATTTGTATGGGCAATGGGCATCCTCTGGTTCTACTGAACCTTTTAGCAGTGTTTGATGCCACTGACTATAGCATCTTGCTAAATAGACTGTGGGGTGTTTCATACCTGATCAGAGAATACTAGCCAGTACTAATAACCACCTATATATCAGTACAGTAGGTCAGGCTAGGGATGTTGTGAAAGTCTAAAACAATGTAGGAAGATTGTAAAGGAGCTGAATTGATGAGAGAGGGGAAAAAATTTTTTTAGAAGACCAGGTTATAATTTGTAAATGACTTAACCAGTTCATCCCAGATTGATAGAATTGCATTCATCCCAAAACAGCATCCTCCTACACTTGTGCCTATTGCTTCAGGAGCAAGTAGAAAGGATAGCTTTGCCTGGTATGTTAGCTGTGTGTCTTTATTGAACAGGACAGCTTTACAACCATGACAAAAAATTGGACTATAATGAATCCAAAATGCAGTAGACCAGTAAGATGGTAGGTTCAGTAGTATCAAACCTATGTTGAGACCATCATGTTGTAATTAATAGACTTCCAGGCTCAATTTAAGGTTTAGTTTTCATCTCTAAAACTGTACAGGATTTGGTATCTACAGACCTGCAGGTTCATCTTTCCAGAATCACCTCATGTTATGCCAGAGGTGCAATTCAGCAGGTTCTGACAGGTTCTGGAGAACCCGTAGCAGACATTTTGAGTAGTTTGGAGAACCTGCAAATACTACCTCTGGCTGGCTCCAGAGTGGGGTGGGAATGGAGATTTTGCAATATCCTTCCCCCAGGAGTGGGGAGTGAATGGAGTAGGGAGAGAATTTTGCAGTATCCTTCCCTGCAATGCCCACCAAGCCAAACCATGTCCACCAAGCCACACCCACAGAACTGGTAGTAAAAACATTTGAATTCCACCGCTGTGTTATGTATTCTTCCCAAGAATAGGATGATCTAGGCCCCGCCCTTTGTGAGATGACAGGGTTGGAGCCTTGTTTTCTCAGCAGAAGTCCCTACATTATGAAATACCTTTCTATTTTAGGGATCAATGGCAGAGTTGCAAGAAGGTGAGGAATATAGAAAACTTGCAATAAATATTGATTGACTCTATGCCAAGTTGATATTGACTGTTAATGGCCACAAAGATTTTCTCAAGAAGGATCTGTCATAAACTGGTTCTTCAGATCTTCCAAACAAATAAGAAAAACATATACCGGTAATTCAAAGGTACATCCTCTGAAGCTAAAGAAACACCCTGTCATAAGATGGGATTTCATGTACATTTCTAGACAATAAAGAAGCACAGCATATTTTACAAAGTATCTAAAGTTATAAATAATTTCATATAGGACATTGTGACAATCATATAAAGAAGCTTGTGTAAAGAGCAGCAGTGTAGTAAATAAATGCCTGTATTTATTTACTACTCGTTCTACTTGTTTTTACAACTCTCTTTATAGTGCCAGGTTTAACAAACTACACTGGCAATTCTTCTCTATCTTCCAATTGATTTCTTCTTCCTAAGCTACCTGCAATTTCAATAAAGTGAACTCGGTATTACAAAATGGGGCTAAACATTCTGTGCTACCAAAAGACTGTTAACTACTAAAGAACTCTTCCTTAATAAATACCAGAAACTGAGAGCTTCAATCAATCCAAAATCATTTAATTAAAAGCCCTCTTAGGGATCTATTGAAATGGACAGCCTCATTTGGAGGTGTTTATGGATATGTCAATTTCCAATGAACTCTGAACTGAAGCAGATTGGGATACTTCCCCTCAAGAGGGCGAGAATCTAATCAACCTGTTTCCAATTCAAAATGTTCCATTAAAACTTCACCTGCTTCAGAAACTCAATAATATAGAGGGTAGGATGTCACACCTTGTTTAAAGAGAGGGTAGGGGAGAAGGATTTAAAGCCATTACCTTAGGAGGATATGATAGTCAGAGATCAATAAGTCCTTCAAAAAACAGAATGGACCAATTGCGTCACCTCAATCAGAGTGTTTTGGATACGCGATGGAGAAGAGAAATATCTTTCCTCTAGTTTCAATCACACCTCACTGTCATCAAGGGTCAATTTTTTCTGTACTTGTATATCTCTTGTATAAATTAGCCAACTATTTTTTTCATTGTCTTTCTTTTGAACCTTCATTTACTCTAGTTGTTCAACATTTTAACCCGATTCTTTTCCACTTCTCCCCCCCCTCCTTTCACAATGCATTTCAACTTTGTATGTTGGTTAAATTGCATTGGGCTCTTTCCTTACATAGTCCTGCTCTTTCATTTACTTGTTCTTTCTGAATATAATTCAATTGTTATTATTAGCTTCTATTTTTAACCGTGGAAACTATTTAATAGGCCACTGTGTATATGTGTCTGCTTTTTATCTTTGATATTGTAATCAGAGTCTGATAGCTCTGTGTGTGAGTGTTTATTGTATGATGATACTAGGGTAATAACACACCAGCTGGAAGGGAGGAACCCAGTCAAATATTGCTGGCAAAGATTATTGGAGTAAATAGCTGTAACCTTCCTGGCAGCTTGAAAACCCATGTCCTGATTTCTATAAAATTGGGCACAGTTTATCCCTCAATAATAGCATAGCTTATTAGGAAGGTTCAACTCATTGTAAAAGAAAAAAATGGTACTTGAATAACCCACATTCCTGCATTATTTTATATACTCCATGGGTATTATCTAAAATAGACAACAACTGGTCCTCTAATCCTAACTCTTCCCTATAATTCTTAATAAGGGGGAACCAAGGGCTAAGGGATTTTCATAGACTAAGGGGCGAGTCCCAGCTTTGAAGAAATATTGCCTATTTTTTGGATGCTCATCGGTTTGTGAGTTTATGTAGTAGCTGAATGCAGAAAGGAATACCTGGTCTCACAACTGCAGTGTTGAAAAGTAGAACTTTCATCAGTTACACCCTGATTTTACACAGAGGCAATTATTGGGGAGGGGATGAACAGGGAGTGACAGGGAATTTGCTTCTTCCCTTGTATCCAATGCACTGCAAGCATAAGGTCTATTGAAGGAAAGGATTGGATAAAAGTAGCAGCCTCTAATAATTTGGGCACCAGGGATTGGTTCTGTGGAGAGAGGTTTTTCCATTGACAGAGGGGGCGTGGTTTTGTGCGCTGCCTGCATCCCGCTGATGGGGCTGCGCTTGTTTGCGCAGTCTAGTTCCTGGCATGCTGCGGCCCAGACCGGGGTGATCCATGAACCAGGGGTTGGGGATCCCTGAGGTAAAGCAGACACACAGACTTTCCAACTTTTGAGTGGAGAGGTGCCATAATATCATCCATCTCAGTCCTATCCTGATTCAGCCTCAGGTAGTCAGCCTCAGTCAACTGAAGTTTTTTCCTCGAGCCAGACTAATTTACTAGAGTCTACTTCTGTATTTTTCCTAGACAGAAATCAGAAAACCACTATTTCTAAGCAAAGTATGGGTTCTTAGTAACCATTGGTTCAGGGAACATAGCTGTTGAGGGCATGTAAGCATAAACATGGAAGTGAGGAGTTCAGACTGGGTGCTGAAGACAGTGAGCTCTTCACTGAATTGGACCTTCTGGCCACTCTGAGTCTTACTACTACTACTACTACTACTACTACTAGTAGTAGTAGTAGTAGTAGTAGTATCCCTGTTCCTTTGAACTTTTGGAAGGAAGATGTGTTTTGAACCATAATATGTTCATTTAAGATTGAATAATAAAAAATGTAATTCAATTGGGGATTTTATACCACAAATTTCATATGTGATCTGCCTTGGTTTCCTATTCCTACTCCATTTCCTATTAATAAATATCTCTTCTTTTTTTCAAGATTCTGCATATTGCTTTGTTGTTGAAGCAATAATAGCCTGAAATAGTTTCCACTAAAAATATTATAGAAATGTGTATTTAAATTTAAAACATAATTTAGATGTCGTAATGTTAACAAACCTCAGAACTACAATTTCCTTCCTGGAACTTTTATATTATTACCTGCATAAAGAGAGACCAAAGAAATGAAAGCAAATGTTACAGTTCTGTCATCAGATAATGTCAAACCCAGGCAACAATAATTCTGCTAATCCTAAATATAAAGGCCTACTTGGAGAACCCAGCATGAAGACTGAGTAAAACCAAATTGCATTAGTTTTTCAACTGTGAGGAATTTTTCATATCAACAGTATTGAAATTAAATGGTTCTTGGGTCAAAAACTTCCAAGATAGCATAGTGACAGAATATATTTAATTAATTCTACTGAATCTAATTTTAACAGCTCGAAAGTTTTTTTTAAAGCCTCCCTCATTTCGTTACCCATAGATTTCTATTTGATCAAAAGTGACAAATATTTAATTTCCTCTGTTTAATTAATTTGGGCTGTTAAAAAAGAAGGTCTATTTAATAACATGATCAGAACATTTACAAACCAAGAAACAGTATCCAGGAGAGCATTCCAAAGACAGATTAAACATTTGCACAATGCTATAAAGCTCATCTAGACCAATATCTATCATTACATAGAAATAAGATTGCTTTGGCCTAATTAGCTAGCAACTTAAACCTCTTCAAAAGAAGGACAGCTATCCAAGGTGGCAGTGATTTAAAGGGAATAGGAGGACTTATGATAGGAGGAACCTGATGCCTACATTTGGTTTAGATCTACAAAATTAGTGTTTGTCCTCTGGAGCTCCCATTAATGCAAAGGTGGGGTCTTACCAGTTCTATCCGGTTCTATAGAGTAGGTAGTAACTCCATGGTGACCTCATGGAGCCAGTTCTGTTGGTGCCTCTGTGGGCGCCACCATCTTGGATTTTGCTTCTGCGCATGGGAAGAAGCTAGTTTTTGACTGCTGTGCAAGCACTCGCTCATGCAATTTGCATGCACACTCGAGGCGTGACCCTGAGCGAACCAGCAGTAAGAAGATTCAGAATCCACCTCTACATTAATGTCATCCTATCTCTTCTCTCAGGCTTTTCTAACAGCCATAAGGGGAAATTGCTTATTAGAAATGGACATATAAAAATCAGTGGTGAAATGTCAACATTTTTCCTACTTGTTCTGTGGGCATGGCTTGTGGGTGTGGCTTGGTGTGGTCATGTGACCGGGGATCAAAAGACAGAATGTCCTGCTGGAGCAGGGTTGGGCTAGATGACCTCCAGGTCTCTTCCAACCCTGGATTATCCTCTGAAGCTGTGTCTAATGCAAGGTTTACAGTCCTCCCTTCCTCTCTTTTTTGCCTCCCTCCCCCCTCTCTCTTTTCTTTCTTTCCACTCCCATCCCGTTTATTTGCGTAGCAGGCTTCAAGGGAAGCCAGCTGAGAGCAAAAATGGATTCCCCCCCCCCCGTTTTTTGCTTAAAACCCCCGTTTTTTTGCCTTTCTTTCCCCTTGAAGCCTGCTCAGAGCAAAAACGGACCCCCACCCCTCTTTTTTTTGGCTGGGCAGGGCAGGGTGAGCGAGCGGCAATCGGGGTGGGGGAGAACCGGTTCGGGGGCGTGGCCACACAGCCAGCTTAACGGTACAGTGAACCAGGCCACATGTCCGGTAACAGTTCTGCCAAACCGGACCAAACCAGGAGCATTTCACCCCTAATAAAAATGCTACTGTACATCAAAGATGTTGGAATTATCAAATCTTTGTACAATTATAGCACAAGGTATAGAAAAATATACGGCCTAATTAATTAATACTGTCTACTACTCTGACCTGAGTAATCATCTGAGGCAGAAGTGTCAATCAGCATTGTTTACATTATGCAAAGGGGGCAGTGCCCCATTCAATACAGTGAGTGTGACTGGGATTTTCTGGTTAGTCTAGGCTAATTGGGGATGATCCTTGTTTAAAATAAGCTTGTTTTCATGCTTACATTCATAGTTTTTTTTCTCTGACTTAAAGTGATGCCACTGGAGACTTTTGGCTGCCCCATGTGGCCCTGGGTCCATTCCTGCTTTAACTGGGTATGAATTGAATCTCACATGCATGAGGCTTCAAAACTACAACTAATAGTATGTCAAAAACTATCCTGCATTTTTTCAAGTTTCTCCCATATGAAAGGCAGAAAGCTTTGACACTTTATACTCAGAAAACTTGACTCTTTCTTTAAAACTTTTCTTGAAATGTTTTTGAAGTTTAAAAATTTTTTGGATGAAGTTTGGGATGCTACTGCTGCTGTTTTCAGTTCCTTCCTGTTCTTTTGTTTTGCAGCCTCTCTGGTTGGCCAGGAAACCTGACCCATATCTGGTGGGTCACCTCAAAGTGAGGTGTTCACAACTGATGTCTTCCCTTGGGATTAAACTGAAGTATGGAAAACCAGAGAGGACATTATTGTTGGAGAAATAATTGTCCAGTGAAAGGTAAGACACACTCTTTGGCTCCCTTAAATCAGGAGGAGTTTGGTAGCCCTTTTAGGACTAATTTTAGACTGAGACTAATTTTATTACAAGACATTTTATTACAGGACATGAACTTGGGTGATTTGCAGAGGCATGGAGTGACCATGTGAATTTTCGCCCACAGAAGGTTATTCCTTCCTAAGTAGGTCTTTCTGGGGGTCCACAACCTTCTCAGATGGGGCTTCCCAATGGTGAAAAAGCTCAGATATCAAACACAGGAAAAAGGGAAGAAGCCACAGTGCCAGTCTTGACTCCAAGTTGCATGATACTCTCCTGTGTCTTCCTCTCTCTTTCAAAACCAAGACGCACATGTGCACAAACCCCATGCTCCCTATTTTTGGATGAACCTACTTTCACTTTCCCCTCTTATCTTCACAAGAAAAGAAAAGGAAGAGAATGTCAATCCAAAAGCACCAGGAAAACTGCTTGGGCCTCTGAGAGCCCCCACTTCCAATTCTGGCTGCTGCTAAGATGGCAGCGTACTCAAGAGCAGCACAGGAGGGGAAAATAGTGTAGTAACAGCAGGGTCCCTAGTCTTCTTCTTCCTTGCCACTAATCTACAGTGAGTAGAAAAGAACACCATACTCTCGTATTGGCAGAGACCAGTCCGTTGCTTAAACTGGCTTCACTCTAGGAAGCAACCAAGATGGTTTTCTAGATATACTGTTCAAACATCTGGGTAGCATCTGTTGAGTGAGCTGGGAAGCTTTAAACTTTGCTTCTAAAAGACCACAGCTGAGTTCCCTGATGCCTTTCACTATTTTGGAAAAAAGAAAAGGGTAGCAGAAACCTTTGGACGCTTCTATTGGGCAATACGCCCACACATAACCTGCATGAAATCAAACCTAGAAAGGATTCCTAATAAAAGAAAGAACAATTAACCATTTAAGCATTAAAAAAAAATCATTACCTCAAATTTAATAATGCCAAATCAGAGCCCACTAATACTGTGATAATGCCTTCTAATAGAATTGAGGCTACAAGCTGTGTCGTTAGCTGTTCTCCTTCATTCCAATCATTTCCCTGACGTAAAATATTATCCTGCCTAATAGTTTGTGTATAAAATATTTAAATAAATTAGTCCCATTTATGCATATGCATTCTTTTCTTAAAGGTCATGCCAGTTTTTCAGTCAAATAATTACAAAGCACTACATGTCATTAAATCTTAGTTTGGTAATTTAAGAGAAAGCACTTAAAAGCTTACCCAAGAGGCTATACATTAAAGGGCAAAGCTGAAAGCATTTGTCAGACTTAAATGAATTAAGCCTATGTTACAGCTCATCTCTGGGTTCTGCTAATTTCAGTGTTATCCAAATGCTATATCCCTCAACAATTGCTCTGTTCTATGCTAGAGAAAACATACTGTATCTCATCATTACAACAGGTTTATCAGGGCTGCCTTTTAGATGGATAAACAGAAGAATTGTCCATGCTCTGAATAAGGAAATATTTTTTGAACCATGCATGCCCTGAATAAATAGATATGTACAGTATGTTGCTTATTACACACACATAGTAACCCAATATAGTATTTCTCTTTCCATGATTTTCACACATGAAGATAATTCATTTTCTTTGGCCCTATTCCCAATTAACAGAAAGAAAATGTTGTTCCTTAACTAAAGAGCGCTTATCTTTTGGTGCAGAATTGTTCTAGAATCACAAAATACTGTTTGCTATCATAACAAAGAATTATGATGTGTCTAGCTCAGCTCCTCATTTCACAGGCACATCCGTGTGCAACCTGACTGCTGGTAATTTTATGCAGATATCTGTGTAGCTGGGTTAGTAATAATGTGGAAATTTTTTACATGCCCTGTAACAGTTGATAGTGCCGGCCCAGCAAAAAAATCCAAATGCTTCAATGAAACTCCATTTGTTTACACAAATTATTTTGGGTCACAGCTAACTAGGGAAGTCAGATTTAGATACAGTAGAACTACATAAGGTAGAATTCAGGTACTCTTTGACTTACAATCATCTGTTTAGTGATTGTTCGAAGTTACAACAGCACTGAAAAAAAGTGACTTTTTCACACATATGACCATTGCATCGTTTCATACATTTGACAACCGGTTCATTTTTATGATGGTTACAATATCTCAGGGTCATGTGATCACTTTTTGCAACTTTCCGATGAGCAAAGTCAATAAGAAAGCCAGATTCACTGTAGTGATTCACTTAACTGTGCCAAGAAAAGTCATAAAATGGGGCAAAACTCACTTAACAACTGTTTTCCTTAATAACAGAATTTTTGGGTTCAATTGTGGTCATAAATTGAGGATTAGCTGTATTATACAACATCAGATTTAAGTTAAATTAGGTGAACTCTGCTACCTGTGGGCTGAACACTTTCCCTTCCTAACTTTTATATATCGCAGGAAAAGGGTTGCTGAATTTGGATAGATTAAAAAAATGAAAAAGCTCTGAAATACCATTAACGGAGGAATGGTTAGTGAAGATGACAAAACTAGCAGAAAAGGCAAAATTAACTTGTTTGATTAGAGAAAGATCAATAACTATATTTATCAGTGACTGGAAACCCCTTGGGATCTTATTTGCTGAAAAATGAGAAAAGGAACATGATTTATGAGTTTGAAGATTAGAAAGGGTAGCTTATGGAAAGAAGAAAATTATGATGTGACTTTAGAGAGAAGGGGTAAAATATAAATGCATTTATAACCACTGTAAAAAAAGATCAAAAGATGCTTTCCCCCCCTTTTCTATTGCTTTTCTTTTTTTCATACATATTCATTCATTCATTCTTTTTTTTGTTTCCTTTCTAATATTTGCATTTTTATCTTACTAAAATTTCTTCAATAAAAATTATATTAGAAAAAAGAGAGATAACCTGGATCTATAAGCGATGAATCCCTTACTGTAGAAGGAAGAGATGACAGAACAGTCGAAGATGTGACCCCTTAAAACCTGATCCTGGATTCAACTAATCCAGAAAAAATATTGCCAAATCTCCAACTGTGATGGAATGTGTCTATCAAAGGAAAGATGATGTAATGAACTACAATAACACAGCAGGTTCCCAGAAAGGAGAGGGGCAAGCAGAGTGGCAAGGAGGGGGGGTGAGACAAGATACAGCACAAGCAGGAGCTGAATCTTGGGAAGAAGAGTTTTAGGATACTCAGTCCATAGAATGTCCCAGGATATCCATTACATTAGGGTAGTATAGATTTAGACGGGCAAGATTCTGTCTATTTGGTTTATAGAAATATATAACTGAACTATGGCTGGATTGTTTTACTTTTTTCTTTGGCCTAGGCATGACATCAACCTCCCATTTAAGGAAAAATAGTAGAGATGGGTATTGGGGCCAGAGCTACAAAGAGCTTTAAAGGAAACAATTACAGCATCTGTCCAGTCAAGGCCATGCTGACAGTGAAGCTATGCTAAAAGTGAAATGCAGTGGGAGGAACTTGAATGCCAACATTCTTTATCAAAACATCCTTTCTTTAGAACTGGCTTCCTCCTCGCCCCGTCCCCACCCCGGAAATAAGATCATCATTCTTCTATTAACATACATAAGATTAGTGAAGACTGACTATTGAAATAGGCACTTGAGAACCAAAATGGAAGATACATAGGATGTATTTAATATTGTTGTTTGGTGATTTCACAATGATACAGTTGATTAATTGGTGGATTGAATATTATATGCCCCTTTTGGAAGTGACTTAGATTTCGAAAATCTTTCTACTGCTTGTATTAATGCTACTCCATTGTTTGCAATAGGCAGCAGTAAAACGTTGTTGGAGAACAGCAGTATCTAAGGCTGAAAGCTACCCTACTCAAGAAAAAATAGTCTACAATACTTGTTTTCTAGAAATGTTAATGTTTTTTCAGAAGGATGATTATTAGTATTCTCCAATCAGAAATTCAAAGATGCAGTCTTACATTTTCTTGCACGACTTCATAAAAAGTGAAGGGAAATGTAATGGCAATCAGCATGACATCAGAAACTCTTCATCCGTGGTAAACAACAACTACAAATCTGATTTCCATTCTTGAGTTCTCACACCAATAGGAGAATGAGAATTTTGCATGTAAACTCAAAAAGCACAACACAAATTTACCATTTCTAGTTTTAAAATTCAAATTGAGCAACCTGCAGAGAAGCTGATAAGCTTTCTACTAGAGTATGAAGTCTACTTAGGTCTTAAGATCTAGCACAGGTGTATTATGTATAATGAAGTAAAAGGAATAAATATCTGGCTTGAACAAATCAATCACTACTTTCACCCAAGCAAGAAAACAAAACTGCAGGTTCAAGAACTATGAAACCAAATAACTCAAAAACTATATATTAAATATTACATTCTCCTAGGAAAGTTGCTTTAGCTCTAGAAACATTACATTAATCTTTAAAAACACAACGTAAAGCAGGCCAACCTGACTTCATTTCAAAGACACAGCATGAGAAACATGGAAGGGAAGCAATCACCTTCCTTGCTCAACTTATTTCTTCTTGGCTTTAATTAAATATGTTCTCCTTCCATTTCTCAAAAATTTTCAAAATTAAGTCCTTGGACTTCTAAAAGTCAAGGAAGTTCCAAAGGAATAAACCAGGAAATGTCTGGTATGAAGAATTCATACTAAATCAGAGTTCTGGAGAACCGATAGCGGAATTTTGAGTAGTTTGGAGAACTGGTAAATATCATCTATTCTCTGCCTCCCGAGTCCCAGTTGATAAGGAGGAAATGGGGATTTTGCTTTAACTTTCCCCTGAAGTGGGGTGGGAATGGAGATTTTACAGTATCCTTGCTCTGCCACGTCCACCAAGCCACACCCACAGAATCGGTAGTTTAAAAAAATTGAAACCCACCAAAGTACTAGATCATATTAAAGCAAAGTTTAGATAATGGCTGCCAAGCCTGTTTGGTTCTTTAATATGCCTCCCTATATAGCGGGATAGAAGCAAATTCTCTTGCATTGCTGGAGGTAGGGATTATTCCAAAAGGGTTGCCCTCCCCCAAATTATAAAATATTACTTACGTTGTAATCTGATCTTATTCAGGGTGAATAGTTTTTTCTGCTGTCTGTTATTAAACCTAAGGGAATTTTCCAAAATGTGTCAGGCAAAATAAAGTTTGTTCAGGCCCACTGAACAATATATGATTTCCCCCAAAAAATTGGGAATTTCTTATTTCTTCTTATTTTGCCTAATGCTTATTCTTTTAAAAGCAGCGACAAAAAGCTATAAACACTGTTTGAACAAAATTTGGAAGCCGTTTCTTCTGATTCTAAATACAGGCAAACCTTTCTTTTGTTGGAAAGGTTTGTCTCTAAGGGATAAGGAAACAGGTTTAGTTAAAATTTAATATTTTATGTTTTTCTTGACTGTTTAACTAATCTGATTTATCATTTCTAGTGATATATTTTCTCTATGCAAGCTCAGTTATTGTATATTTGATGTATGGAATCCCTGTATACCAAAGTCTTTCATATTAGCATATTTTTATGCTTAGAATGTCCCTGATTGAATTGGTGATAAATGGTGTGTGTATGTGTGTGTACACACATATACATATAGATATAGATATACATATATATAAAAACACAAACATGCGCCATCCATCTTGTAATCTTCTCCAAACTCACCTTCTCATTTGTAATTATTTTTTCTATCGGGGATTGCTTTGAGACATGGTCTCTGATTTAGTAACACTATAAGTTTATATTCTCCAATCTTGTTCTAGCATGTGATTACTTAGAAAGGATTTTTTAATTTATTTTGTAAATATAAATATTGATTTTAACTATCTCTTGTAAGATTGATTTAGCACCCAAAGGAATGGGAAAGGCAGATTTCCCTAGTTGCGTATCACTATGCTTCACAGACAGGAAGTGAAGCTATATAATTTATTTCATCTTTAACATTCTTAAATGTCATGGCCAAGGAAGACTCGCATATCACTTTTACAGACAGAGGTTAATGGGAAGGATAGCAGGCAGGAGGTTTCCCCTGGAAGATAGGTGGTGGCAGCAATAAATACCAAACAGCCACACCAACACAGGGAGGCTGGGCTAGAGGTGTAGCCACAGAGGGCTTTCTAGGAGTGGCTTAAGATCTTCAAACTTTCTTGATATGGGCTCATGCCTACTGTCACTCACAATCTATTCAAGGATGGATGGTTAAATATGCCACAAACAGCGAGCTAACACCCTGCTACAATATAATTCAAGATTTTAAATGGTGTAGATCATGCAACATCTATCCTCCAACAGGAAAAACTACATCATGCCATAGTTTGATATGTGAGCCTTTTGGGTTTAAAACTGAAAGGTCATTGTAATTGTAATGGACATCAAAGACCTGGTTCCTTTTTCTGAAAGTTAATACAAAGAAGTATGTTGGGTGATTTAATTACCTAGACTTCAGAGGTGGGTTCCTACCAGTTCGGACCAGTTTTACCGAGTAGGGAGTAGGCCGCTGGTGACGTCACAGAGCCACTTCTGCTCTGTGGGCGCTGCCATCTTTTTTTTTTGAACATTTTTTTGGGGGGGGGGATTTTTTTCCAGATTTTTTTCTTCTGCGCAGAAGCTGAGTTTCCAACACTGCGCATGTGTCACCATCTTGTTTTTGGCCTTTTTTGGGGAATTTTTCAGGGCTTTTTTCTACTGCGCAAGCGTGCATGCACTAGGCATGCACGCAGAAGGCACACGCGCATGAGGCGCGCCCACACAGTGTGGGAGGCAGCAAACCGGTGGCGAGGTAAATTAGAACCCACCCCTGCTAGACTTCCTTACTGAGGGATTAATATTTAAACAGCCTCATTTGTGATGTTTTTTAAAAAAAAGACAAATTGCTCATATGCGGAAACGGAGTTGTGGCTCTACAGTAGTGGGTTACTCCCGGTTCTTAGCAGTTCGGGAAAACTGTTAGTGGCGACGAACATCTAATTGAGAACCAGTTCATCCTGACATTGAGATTGGCCCACCCTCCCATTCAGCAGCTTTTGAAAACCCTGAATGTCAATGCAAAAGCTTTTTGTTAAATACAGAATGGGGGTGGGGGATGAATGAAAAAATATTAGATTTACAAGGAATAATATTTGTGTATAAGACAGTCTTTGGCATAATAGATCACTGTTGCACTTTTCTTAAGTGAATGATGTCTGCTGAGAATTTTTCAGAACTCTGGAAGATAATCTATACCTGTGGACCAGGGGTGGGTTCTAATTTACCTCACCGCTGGTTCACTGCCTCCCGTGCTGCGTGGGTGTGCACATGTGCAGTAGAAAAAAAATCCAAAAAATTCCGCCCCAAAAAAGCCGAAAACAAGATGCTGACGCATGCCGGAAACTCAGGTTCTGCGCATGTGCAGAAGAAAAAAAAACCAGATATTTTTTTTCAGTCCCCCC